>JAKSZP010009374.1:0-154331 GCA_022478985.1 Massospora cicadina | reverse complement strand
CTAAATGGCGTGGATAAATGCTAAGGGGTCAGCCGGCACTGCTGGCTTCAACGCCTAAGGCATAATGGCAAGGGCTGACCAGTCTTCATAATGGTTGGCCTGTCAATTAGCAAAGCCATCTATTGCCAGAAAAGCAAATCTCCGACACTCTCCAAGACCAGGAGAAATATGCTCTTATTTGCAGTGAGATTCTCTTCAAACCCACCCAATTACCTAAAGGGCTGTGCAACGCATCTAAAACTTTCCAGCGTGCCATGAATCACATCTTGCGGGATTTAAAGTTAAGTTGCATCATCATCTATATTGATAACATCATGGTGTTTTCCAAGACCTTCATTGGACATTTAATTATCAAAGGAGGTGTTTCAACGCTTACATGAGTCAAATATCAAATTAAAATACTCCAAGTGCACCTTTTTTAAGAAAAATAGGAATTTTTTGGGACACGACATCTCTCAGGAAGGAATTTAACTATACAGGATAAGGTTAAGCAATCTCAAAAATGCCTCCACCTAAAAAATCTATGGAAGAATCAGGTATTTCTAAGGATGATGGGGTATTATCATCAGTTCATCCCTAAGTTTGACCAACTCAGTGAGCCCCTCATCCGCCTACTGACTAAGGACACCCCTTTCCATTGTGTGATGAAAAAACACCACTTTTGAGACGCTGAAACAACTGCTACAAAAACGTTTTATCCTGATGCACCTCAACTATGGTAAAACATTTACCTTGCTTACTGACGCCTTGGACTACACCGTTGGGGCATCTTAGCCCAATTGGATGAAAATGGTGTAGATCATCCTGTATCCTATTTCAGTAAGATGCTGTCAATGGCAGAACGCAACTACAGCATCACAGAGAAGGAGTGTTTTGTCTTTTTGTTAGCTGTGAAGCATCACCACCCTTTTCTGTATGAGAATACCTTCACTGTGGTTACAGACCATGCTTTTTTGAAATGGTTACAGAACACAAAGGATTATAATGGCCGGTTAGTCCGCTGGGCTCTAAAGCTCCAACATTATGACATGAAGATTAAAAACTGTGCTGGAACCCGTCACATGTTTGATGTTGGGTAAATTAGCTGCCAGTCCTGCACCTGGATAATAGTGAGGCGGAGAGGTTATATGACCTTTTAATGAACCTTGATGACTGGGAGGTGTAACGGATGGAAAATCCCAGTTTCCAACAGCTATATAACAAAATGATTCTTTTGTGCACCAACAAGCAACCAAAACAGCCTAACCAAGTAGGGAGAAATTTGGGGCACTGACAGTGACAAACAATGGCTACTACTAGTTGGTTATGCAAAGTCCTTGGGGTTGGTCCAACCCAACTGTGCAAAAGCTCCTTGAAACTGGACACCCCAAAAAGACCAACAGGTAAGTTAGATATGCTAACCCCAAAACAACTTTATTTTTTAAAAAGGATATAAAAAGGGCCCGCTGACCAGAGCTCATCTTGGGAGCAACTGACAATGCTCCCCAGGAAGGGAAATCTAGGGAAAATTCCAAAGTGAGCTTCAGAATTGGCGGGCACGCCTTATAAAGGCTACCCTTTGAGGGCCTCACCTGAATTATTGGTTAGTCCCGTATGAGCCTAATCTACAACATGGGTGAGGCACAACCCAGCGCCCAAAACCATTCTAGACAAAAGTAATTTTAAACAATTTGACTCAAATTTGGGAAATCTAAATCTGAGTCAAAATGCAACAATTGAAAACAAACTCGCTCATTACATTATAACCCCACTAGAGAAGGGCTTTGTCCAAAGAGGGGCCCCACAGCGGAAGGCTGCCATGATGAGGGCTTCCTGGGGCTAGTTACCTCAAGCCCCAGGAAAATTAGCCCAGATAAACTCCAGGACCCTCAAAGAAAAGACAAATGACAAGGGAAAATTGAGACTGGGCTGTCTGAAATCAGCCCACCTAGCCTGAGTACGCATGTCCAGCACTTGGCTGTGTTACGCACCCCCTCTCAGGCTCCTGTTGCGATGGTCTTCCCATACCAACCAGGAAGGCTCTTTCTCCAACAAAAGCACAAGAGGGTAATGCAGTTCAGCGCAGCTGGACGGCCATCCCCTTTCCAGGCGGACCATCTATTAGTGAAGGAGCCCTACTGGGGCAGGTCCTCTCAGTGCCAACTGAATCCCTGGTGAGCGGGAGGCCCCACCAGGATTTTCAACTGATGATCACTTCAGGTCCAGGGTTGGCCATCAGTCACTGGCTCCTACTGGTACTGGTTCCTTGACAACTGGGACCAAGTGACCACTGAGGTCAGCTGAATTGGGGATCAGAGGCGTGAAGTGCACATTTGACTTCAGAATAATGTAACAGACAGAGAATCCCAGAATCTGATTGCTTTTAATAAAATGATTTTTTGGTACATTGACAAGAAACCAGAGCAGCCTAATCAGGTAGGGAGAGGTTTGGGGCACCAACAGCGCCAAACATTGCTTACTACTAGTTGGTTATGCAAAGTCCTCAGAGTTAGTATGACCTCACCATGCGAAAGATCTTTTAAATTGGACATCAGAAAAAGACCAACAGGTAAGCGAGGTATGTTAACCTCAAAACAACCTTTATTTTTATTTAGGATATAAAAAGGACCCACTGACCAAAGCTCGTCTGGGGAGCAACCAACAATGCTCCCCAGGAAGGGAAATCTAGGGGAAAAATTCCAAAGTGAGCTTCAGAATTGGCGGGCACACCTTATAAAGGCTGCCATTCAGGGGCCTCACCTGAATTATTGGTTAGGCCCGTATGAGCCTAATCTACAACATGGGTGAGGCACAACCCAGCGCCCAAAACCAATCTAGAAAAAAAGTATTTTTTAGCAATTTGACTCAGATTTGGAAAATCTGAATCTGAGTCAAAATGCAATGATCAAGACGAACTTGATCGTTACAGGAGGATGAGGATAAGCCTGTCCAGAAAATGTTATCCTGACACTCATGCAACACCAAAATGGAGAGCGGGAAGTTGTATAAGCAGGTGAGGGCAAAGTGGCTGCCTTACCTTCAGCCCTAAGAACGTGTACTTGATATCCTGGAAGCTCACTCTACCCTAGGTTATGGGGGAGCAAAGAAAACCCATGAGTGTATTAGGGATATGTACCATTGTTAAGGAACCATGAAAACTATTGTTTAAGTTTTAGAAGCCTGCATCACTTGTAATAAGCAGTCTAGTTTTAAGACTAGGTGTCAATATCAACCATATACCCCCCTAACTTTTCATACCATCAGCCTTGACATGATAGGTCCCCTCCCAAAGACTACCAATTGAAACCAATATAATCTAGTAGGCATTGACCATTTCATTAAGTAGATTGAAGCCGTGGCTCTCCCAGCCCAAACTTCCAAGGTCACTGCCACGTTTTTACATCAAAACCTTTTCACTCGCCATGGATTCCCTCAAGTACTACTCTGCAACAATGGTATGAACTTCACCATCAGAGTAGTCAAAATATTGGCTACCTCCATGGGAACCCAACGACTCTTCCCAGATTTGTATAATCCCTCTACCAACGGGACTGTGGAGTGAGAACATAAAACCTTGGTATTCATCCTATGAAAAATAGCATCTTCTGATCCACTTCACTGGGATCAATTCTTACCCATTGCTTATGGCCTACCATATTAGTTATCACTGGATCCTAAAAATGTCCCCATTCTGTGTCTTGTATAGATGGGAACAGGAATACCAGCCCACTTATCTAAAGATGTTTTCTCCTCTAGAGTTGAAAAACATGAGAAAGCCATGAGAAGATTATCTCAGCGCATCATCAGCACCAATATGAGGCTATGACCAATCACGCTAAAATGTTGACTAAAGAAGGACAGGCTGCTAATGAGCTCTGGACCCCCTACCTTCCTTCCAAGTGTCTGACCTGGTTCTGTATTAATATAACCGCATCACTCTTAGAAGTGTAAGCATGGGTCAATCTTTAAAGGTTCTTTTGTCATCACCTACAAGAGAGGTGCTGAGTATTCTATCAAATCCTTGGCTATGGGCATTTTTATCAACTGG
This sequence comes from Massospora cicadina, assembly GCA_022478985.1. Taxonomy (NCBI): domain Eukaryota; kingdom Fungi; phylum Entomophthoromycota; class Entomophthoromycetes; order Entomophthorales; family Entomophthoraceae; genus Massospora; species Massospora cicadina. The sequence continues at coordinate 150,304 of JAKSZP010009374.1, read as the reverse complement.
GTACATGGCCGCTTCCTATGGCCCTATTTTCCCCCAACGTTATTGAGGGGGTGATGCCAGAAAAGTGCGCTCTTGGCTTCGTGAAAATAATGTTTTGGGCGAAAATAGTCTGAAATCAGTGCATAAGAATTCTCCTGACTACAGAAAACAATTCAACTTGAAGTAATTGTTTTAATCCTTGCCTTTCATTGACCAGGGCATATCAAGTCTCCCTTGTCTCTTCTAACCCTTGGCGAAATTCCCCAACTGGGTTGGAGGGGCAGACAAGCACCAGCGCCAATTCAGGGCTTTTTACTGTCAAAAAACTACCCTCTTTTATTGGCTTGAGTAGGGTCGCGCGGGGGAAGACATTTTAAACACCAATTATGAGCCAAAGCTGGTGGATATCAGCTGCAAAAAGTGTACTTTTATAATTTTTATTAGGTGAACTATATTAAATCTCTGTCCCATGGTTCTATCCTACCTGCGTTGGATCAATCATATTGGATCAAGCCAAAATAAGAAGAGGGGAATTTACAGAGCACTGATTGATCGATTTGCTAAACATTTAAGCCTCAACACCCCACATATACTGAGGTTAATTCTAACCTCACTACTAGTCTTCAATGACCCTAAATACTAGGAGAAAACATCTAATAAAGTATCATTCTTTTTATACACAAGCTTCTACTTGAGAATAATAGTTATTTTTAATTATTTTTTTAGTTTTCTATAGTGTGAGTCTGCCATATTCATTAGCAAAAATAAATTGAATAAGTCATTTGTGAAAAATGTCTGAATCTCAGCACCAGCGAGCATAAGCTAGCTGGATTCACACAGTATTTGATTGGTCAGTATTCTAGTATGCATGCCAGAGACATTGTTCCCAGCGTGATCACAGACTTGTGGTTGGAGAAGAGGGTTATGTGCACTTTTAAATCTGCTTTTTTGCTAGCTTATAATTTGAGATATCAAATGATTTTAAAAACACTCTTTTTATAATAATTGGGAAGGTTTTGGGGAATATATCTGAAAATATATTTTTTGTGCTGTCATTAAGTACATTTTCATAACATCAAATACTTTTAGGTACCTGATCTAAAAACAGAACCTCCAGTAATTAGTTATAAAGTTTGAACTAGAAAACCAATGTGAACTGTAGCATCCTATAAGCTTGTAACTGTAGGGTGGTTTGCAAGGTGTTTTAACTGGTGTCAGAATTGTGGGAATAAAAAGACCTAATTTATAAACAAAGTTGCCTTAAAATGCACAAATTTGATGTTTTAAAGGTGATAAAGGTTCATCTTTGAACTAAAAATATTTGACTAAAAACTTTTTCTTGATGAAGTTTATCAAACCCAAACCTCCATTATGTTAAAGGATTTATACCGTCTTCAGTCATATTAAAGCACATCTACCTAGTAAAACCAATTTAAAGGAGAGCCTATCAGATGTTATGAGAAAAAGAAGATGTCATACGCACTAAGTTTGATGAGGGGTAGATAAAAGATCTGGTAACAATCAAACAAATACAGGTAAACCTGAGTACTTTTTTAGAGCTAAGGCGATCCAATTAAATGGCCTTGTAATACCAGTTTTTTAAGATCCTCCAAACGGCCAGTTTTAGGAAATCCAATTTTTAATTACTATTTTCTTTATAAGATATACAATTAAAAATTAAAATCATCTTCTGAGTTCATCCTAATGAATATAGTTCTTCACTATAAACTATGCACCTTGGCAGTAATTAAAGGCGCAACATTTTATAAAATGTACTTTAATTAATCAAACGATTCATAATATATAGTTTTTGAAGGGGGTGCAGTTTTGGTATGTGTTTGACCCTCAATATTTGTAACATCTTCTTGAAGACAGAGAAGAACTGAAACCTTTGATTGAGGATAAAAAGACCCTTTGTCACTATGTCAGTGGGCTTTATCATCACTTCAGCCTTTTAATTCTCTTTAGAAAATGGTCTAATCCAAATTTTAATCAAATAGCATCTTCTGTTAGTTGGAGTTAATTAAAGTAAAAAAATAATCCTCATCTGAACCAACTTTCTCAGCTTTTTCTGACACTACCCCCTCAAGATCTTGCTGAAGGGGAACATAAATTTTGGAGAAACCTTCTGTGAACTGGATTAACAACTGTACCCATTTATGAAAAGGCAATGGAGTACAAACCTCATATCTGTATATACCACTACAGGGCCCAGACCTTAACACATTTAATTTATGGGCTCTTCCTCCATGGAATTGATGATAAACCATTACTATGTCTCCTAATTGATATTTTATAGTATAATAGGCTTTGGGCATTGACTTGTTTCACCTCCCTTTGGGTAACAGTTTCAAGGGATATAAACTTTGAGGATTGTAACTTATATATTTCCTCCGCTAGCCCACTCATGTCTAACTTAGATGATTCTGTCAGGGAGATCTCCAGGATAGGCTGAACATGGGAGGGTAAAACAGGATCCTACCCATACAGATCTTTAAATGGGAATTTCTGGATGATTAGATGATTGCTCAATTAATAAGACATCAGAACTCCTAAAAGTACTCAATCAACCTACCCAGATCAGTTTGTGCCATCCTTTGCAATATGGAAATAAAAGTCCTATTAACTCATTCCACGTTCCCATTGGTTGCTTAATTGTAGGGAACAGTGAAGTACTGATATGTTCCCATCAACGCATTAAGTTCAGTCACAAATTGCAATATGAAGCTCATCTTATTGTCAGACAGTAGGACTTTTGAGTTACCATGACTGGTGAAGATGTTCTTAAGTATGAATGAGGCGGTAGTTTTAGCCATAATGGAGACCACAGAGATGGCCTCAAACTCACTTTTGAAAATGGTTAATTTTATAATTATTTAGTGGTGTCTAATAAAGTTATAGGTAGTGGTCCAATTACATATATACTCAAATTTGCAAAGGGAAAAGTTAGTATAAAGACTTTGTGTTGAAAATTGGGCATAGTAGGCCTTTGTTTAGCACATATAAAGCATGAGTTAAGGACATTGTGATTAAAACTAATCATGCCATCCCAATATCATTATTCCTTGGGCTACTGTAAAGTTTTTTCATGGCGCCATGACCTACAGTTGTATGTGCTTTCATAATAGTCAAGTTTGACTGACGGACAGAAATAGGGGAGCCCAGTAAAACATACCTTTTTATAAATTAGCCTATTTTGAATTCAGGTTTGGGCCGTCAATTGCTTTAACTACTCATGGACTTCTGGAGTCTTTTGATACCATACTTCTGGTTGACCTATAAGTTTGTATACATAATCTTCCTCAGATGTATATAAGGATAGTATTGGCAAGCAAGATAGTCCATCAGCAATTTGGCGTATGGCACCACCCAATGAACTATTAAGAACTCATAAACTTGTAGTTTGAGGGCCCAACGCGCAAGCTGGCCATCTGGGTCATGAATCTGTTTTTTACCACCAAAGTGACTTATGGTTGGTTACAGTCATAAAGTGCTTCCCTGAGAGGTAGGGCCAGAATTGCTTAATGGCCATGAGTACCGCTAAGCATTATCATTATGTGACCTAAAATGTTTTGCTCTTCCTTGGTTAAGGTTTTACTGAAGTAGGCTATGGGTTGGTCAATTTGGTTAAATAAAGTTGCTATAGGATAGATGTGATATCACTAGCATCTGTGAACAAAAAGAAGGGCTTGTCAAACTCAGGAAGGACCAGAATTGAAGAATTCATTAGAGAATTCCTTAAAGAGTAAAATCCTATCATTGTGATTATTCCCAGTGAAATGGAACTTTCTTATAGAATAAATATACGAGGGTACATCAAGTTAGGCGAAATGAGGGATGAATTGCTGGTGGTAACTGACCATCTCTAGGAAGACTTGTACATCCCTAAAGTTTTGGGAGTGAGACATCTTTTGGATGGTTGTGACTTTATTAGATAATGGTGAAATAGCCTCACAAGTAACCTTCTGGCCAAGGAACTCCATCTCACTCTAAAAAGAAACTTCATTTTGCTGGCTCCAACTTGATAGATGCAGCTCATATTGGTTAAAATCTCTTGAAGGTGCTTTAAGCGCTCGTTAAATGATTAGGAGAATACTGTGACATTGTCCAGGTAGACAATACACAGGACACTTTCAGATCTCAAAGCATGCCATCCATGGCCCACTTGAAGGTTTCTGGGGCGTTGCACAACACCAGGGGCACGTGTTTAGGTATGAACAGGCCTTGATTGTAAATAAGTGCACTTTTCTTCCTGTATTCAGATAATTTGATTTTCCAGTATCCACTAACAAAACCATAGCCGTTAAGAACTGAGATCTGGCTATGAGTTGGAGAAAATCATCGACTCAAGGCAATGGTTAGTAGTTTTTTCTGTATTATCACATTCAATTTTTGATAGTTCATTACAATGCAATGACTTTTTCTTCTTGCAGATCAGTAGCAGGGGGAAACCCAAAAACTCTGAGATGGCTTTAAGAGGCCGTCCTTTAGCAGTTGTTTTAGTTCTTAATTGACATGGCCTCTTTGATCTTAGATTTCAAATAAGGTTAAACCTGGATGGGCTGAGAATCTTAAAAAAAAACTTTGTTGTTGGACAATTAAAAGTCCAATATTGTAAAGAGTGCTTTGGCTCATAATATAGACAAAATTGGCAATAGATCCTGGCTGATTCTCAGTGGAACCCTTTGAATTTGGGCATTCCAGTTACTAATAATACTCGGCCAAATAATACAATTTCATGAAAACGAATTGCACTGAATATATACCAAAATTTGTGGAGTTAACCAGAGGTTCCTCCCCCAGCCAACTGCTACTTCAATTTAAACACCTAATCGAGACCACCCCTTTTATAGGCTTGGCAGGGGCCCTTAAGGTGCAACTATTTTCTCTAATGGTGTTGGCTAAGATAAATCAAATATTTACCCCATGGGTTCGTCTTGCCTACAGATGACCCTCCATCAGCCGTTCCATCAAAGCGAGGTGACTTTGACTGCTCTGATATGTCAAAAACCCATATTTCTAAATAGGCTCGAATCTATATTTAAAATTGATGCTTAACTTGGTCTGAGCCCAAAGTTAATTTAAATAATAAGCAATAGGTTGTAGAAGGGTTCTCTTTTTTACTCCATTGACACTTCTAATAAATTATATAGAAAATCAACCTTTTAGTTTTTATTAGTGTTTTGTTATTATAAGTGGTGCAGATATCCCCTGAATTAGTCTTGTTAGAATTTAGGTATACTGGCACCAGCGAGCATTTTTGCCACCTAAAATTCAACAATAGGGAAAAGATGGAGAGGAGTAGAGAAGGGACTATCCAACTCCGCTATCCCTACCCTAAACTTCCCACAAGTTCATATTGTAGTGTACTAGCGGAAGTATCTAATATGATGATAATTTTTATACCAGCAACTGATTTGAGGAGTGCATGTACTGACACAGGCGCAAGTCAAGAACATGGTAGATGAAGGACCTCAGGAGCAACTGAAGCCATACGCCTGTCAAATGTTTGACCAAGTTTCTTCAAACAAGATGGATCCTCTCGCAGATGCACCTTTCCTGAAAGGTGTAAGCGTCACCCTTCTGGTAGAGATGATTGTTAAAGAATACCCCTAAGTTGTTGAAGGGTTTATGAGCTTTATTAGGATATAAGAACCCTTAAATGTCTACGTATTAAACAGTCAATATTCTTCTTATTCTGAGTGTACATTCTGAGAAATCTTTGTAGCAAAAAATTGAGTTTGCACTATGATAGATATGGGCACCCAGTCAACATAGTTTCCAAGAGTTGATGGCGAATTTGACATCAAAACCTGGAGTAACCATTGAATGGTGTATAGGACTTCTGGAGCATAAAGAACGGTCTCTGAGGGGAGTGCATAGCGTGCTACCTTTGCATTTTGGGTCAAGTGTCATTGTAGCCCCAGCTATAGTGCTACTGAATAATAATTATGACCTGTGTAAGGAAGTTGATATGACTGGATGATATGCTACACATACCGGTGGATTGGAGTGGGAAGCAATATGAGCCTCAAGATCAATGGAAAAGGTATATGGAATTAATAAATTGAAGTGTTGACCATTTGGTAAATCAAGGGAAATTAAGTCAAGATTTTGATATAGATGAGAACTTCTAGAAAAGGGAAAACGAATAAGAGTCTAACAAGCTGAGGATGCATCTGGCATGGGAAACCAAGATTTAAAGAGTTGAACGGAGAATTGAGGGGAGGTCTTTTTCCCGTAAGTAGGTTGTTGCAGATAAGTCTGCAATTAGTAGAAGATTAATAAAGGTCGAATAGGGGCGATTGCTCCATATATAATTTAAAAAGTTTTATTGAAGTCAGCAATCTTCATATCATCTGATTTGGTTGCTCACTGGCTAATACTCTGTGCAAACTAACTCAGTGGAATCAAGACCTTAGCTGAGAACTAACAGTGGTGCTCACTACAGGGGGCCACTGGTCAACTGTAGTTCCTCGACGCTAGGATAAAATGGAGAGCCCTCATTTGTTACAACAAAATTTGATCAGATTCCATGCATGGTATGCTGAGGAAGCGCGGGAAGCACCTAACGACAAACCAATATTATCTAATTTAACTGAGCCTGGTGATGAAGACGTTCTGGTCAATCTGCAATTAGAAAAATGTCCTGAGTTGATGGCTGACCAACAAGGTTGCTCCACAAATGTGACCCATCAGCAGCTGTGGGATATTATGGAATGGCTGTTGTGGTAGTATCAACTATATGAAGATGAGGTGGGGGAGCATGCCTTGGTTTTTTTATAATCAACAAGACTAAGAAAACTGTTACGCCTTTTACATGTCCTATCTGGATGCAAATACAATGGATTTGACTAGCCATCTTAGTACCCACAGAATTGAGGAGTATTTAGTCACTTATGTGCAACCCTCTATTCACCATCTACTGCGTGTGCTGGCTCACCACAATATAGAGATTGGGGATGTAATGTGGTTCACTTGAGCACAGCAGAACGATACTCACCTCCTGCTTGACCACCTTTATCATTCTTTTTGGAGGTGCAGGGGGCGCTGGTACAGATGGACCATCATGTTGGGGATGTCCGCCGTCAGTTGGAATTCTTGGTACCACAGTTAAATCTAGAGTTACCCTAGGTAATAGGAGAACTGTTGGATCGACATGGCCTATCAAAAGAATGGATTCAAGATGTGACAATGTTGGGAAGCAATACTGAGCGCTTTATGATACACATAGTAGAATGGGTGGAAGCGCTTGAAGCTGCGATAGCTCAGATTAGTGAAAAGATAACACTGATGGAACGGCGAGTGACAGATCATGTCAGTTCCATAACAGCTGAATTAAGCCAACTTCGCATCAAGTAGAGTAGTCAGCGGATGTCAGATAATGTGCTTATCATTTGGTTGACGTCCCCGAATAACTCCAGTTAATCTGTCAGGTTACACAACTGAAAGTTGTTAGCCAGGATGAGCACAGTTGAGCTTTTCCTCTTCCAATCAGTGAGATGAGAGAGTATGCAGACATGCAATTATGGCTTGATACCCTTCAAGAGACCAACAAGAAATTGGTGTGGGAACAAGATGCCCTTATCAAACAAATAAACAACGACAATCATCAAGCGGGCAATGCTAGCCTTCAACATGAACAAATGCAGAACATAGTAGAGGATGTCCTCTCGTGACTACAAGCAGTGGAGCAGAAGCTGGACGTTGAGTAGAAATTCCATCAGGAGTTGCAACATCAATATGAGACACTGCAACAGGAATTCCAGGATGGATGGTGTAGATGTTATTTAGTTAAAAACAGAACAGTTAATCAATGAACATTTTACTGAGCACGCCGGAGCCAGGGGAAGTGGTTCAATTAGTGGTGATTTGGGGGAAGAATGCTATGGATCTGCTAACAAGTATCCCTCAGGAGTTGCGATGAACCCCCACATGACACTACTTCTTCCAAGTCCATTTTGCAATTTCAATTCCATCTGCCTGACCATATGATAGTTCATTGGGGGTAGTTCCACTAGTCACTCAGGACCCAATTCGCCTGCTCCTTGCGGCTGGAGCCCAGAGCAAGGCGAAGCTGTTTGAATCAAAAAAATTACCTCCCTTCAGTCATGATGGGAATCTACACAGTTACTTTAGGCGGTTTGAATTTGCCGTGGAAGGGGCTTCTGATTGACAGAAAGTGAAACTGTTGCTGTCCGCTCTAGACGTGGAAAGCGCTGATCAAGTTACCTGCTACCTTCCAAATAGCTTGGTATCTTACAAAGAAGTGAAAGCGACTGTTCTCCAGCTGTTTGGGGGTGCAGCCAAGATGGCCCAATGAAAGGCCAACTTCCTGACTGTACAGCTCCACCAGAATGAGTCCCTGCTAGAATTTGCTATAAGATTCTTAGTGGAAGCACATGTGTTACTTGGAGCCAACATCTTATTCACCAAGGATGTCAGTATAGCGATGAAAGCAGCTGTCAGACCATAATGGGAATAACATAACACTATGTCTCACATTTTGGATGAAGATGCGGGACTTGTTTCAATCATGAACACCTTACATCGACTCTCCACCACAATCAGCACTCCTAATGTAGACCAAAAGACCCCTGCTGTTTCTGCACCAATCTCTTTAGGATATGGGCCTCAGCGACCAAGCTATCAACTTCAGAACATATTCGTCCATCATAAAAATCAGTGGACCCTTTTCGGCCTATGTACGCCTCACCAGTTCGTCCATGACCTTAGAACAATATCATAAATTTTTGAACTGGTCCTTCCGCTGCAAGCTATATACGTGAACCTTTTATGAATACTTGCTTCCAGTGCGGACAAAGAGGTATTACGCGGGCAATTATCCAAGCAGACCACAGGTGTATGCGATGCTAATTGAGAAGATCAATAAGGGAAAAGCTCAAGCAGAGTAGAGATAGGACGCTCTACCTCCGCTAAGTTCAATTCAATTGTCCCTAATGATTCCCAAGCATCTCTTCATGTAGGATTTGGAACTCAGCTGAAATGATTTGCTACACCAACAGCTTCCATCAGATACCCCTGCTTCCATTATCAAAAGTAAAAAATCACCCCCAAACTCTGTTTTCCGCCATGATGTGCAGAAGCCATATGCATGGCAGATCCTGGAACAAACCGGCATGAGCATCGCAGATCCCTCAACAGATGTTGCCTCTTTAGTAGGGGTTAACATAGCCATTCTGGTTGAAAAATTGCTATTAAGTTTCCTCATGTCAGCAGGGACATTTCCTTTTTCTGAGTAACACAAAGCCTTTAGATGTGCATGCAATAAACACTGATGGTTCTTCTTACTCATAGTGCACTTACTGTGACATTTTCGTTCAAAACACAAAAATCCATGCTATCATAGACATGGGGGCCCATGTGAATATAGTTTCTACCAGGTTGGTGGCTAAGCTTCTGTTGAAACCGGATGTGGGCCGCTGAGTAGTATACAGGACCACGGGGATGCATAGCAATGTGTCTGAAGAAGCATATAGCACGTTGCTTTTATGATTTAGGTCAGTCTGGGCTTCCGCTCCAGTGGTGATTCTGCCAAACAAAAACTAAGGCATGTTAATCGGCATGGCATTTATGAGGAAATTTGGTGTTGTGATAAATATGGCGGAGGAAAATCTTAATATTTTGGGACAACATGTCCCCATTTATTTTATCTCTTGTGGAATCCCAACGGATATGTTCCACTCTAATCAAATCAATCTAGCGTACAGCGATGGAGTAATTCCTGTTCAATATTGGAAAACAAGTGGCAAACCAGAGTCCTTACCAACCATATTTATGAGAACAAAGGGATTCCTCTTTGGGCAGCGAGCGCTTTGAGGCTACCATCTGGACATCAGTGCATAGTAGGAACTGAGCTTGAAATTGACATCCCTAAAGGGCTTTATGAGGAATTATGGCGCCTCACCAGCACTCACAGCTTGAACCACATGTGGCTCCAGGGCTACTGCTCCCTGGGAATGGGGAGGTGATGGTGCTGCTAGAGAATTTACAGAAGGAGACAATAATAATCCAGCGGCACCAAGTGGTGGCTTACCTACAATTAGTTCCTATAAAGGAAGTTTGCCATATTCATGATTCCAGATTGTGGGAGGATCTCGGACTACCAACAAGCTCATCATTTGGCATATTGACAGTGGTTTCGTGGGAAGCACTAACTGAATTATTGGCGGAACAGCAAGACAAGGCTATGGCTTTATTTGAAAAGTATTAGGATATCTTCACACACGATGATCATAAATTGGGGTGTTGCTCAAGAGGTGGTATATTGGATAGATATGGGGGATCACCCTCCCATTCGATTGCAACCTATTAGATGATCAAAGGTGGCAGAAGAGGTTGTCTCAGACGAAGAGGATAAACTTATCATGTAAGGGATGCTAGAGAGATCAAGCAGTCCATGGGCATCACCAGTGCTAATTGTAAAGAAAAAAGATAGCACAAATTGGGTGGTTATTGACTATTGCAAGCTCAATAGTGTAATAAAAAAGGATTAATACCCTCTTCCACAGATTGACAACGCGTTGGACCAATTGGGCGGGGCAAATTTTTTTTCTGCCATGGATCTGATCTCATGGTATTGGCAAATTGGTTTTATATCAGCATAATGGGATAAATGCACTATCATCACTTTGAAAGGGTTATTCCAGCTGACCCGCATGACACAAGGTTTGTGCAACGCCCCAGCTACGTTCCAGCATGCCATGGATACAATTTTATGTGTCTTGAAGCTGTCCTGCATCTTAGTTTACCTTGATGATATCAATGTGTTCTTGCGGACGTTTACAGAGCACCTTGCCCACTTGGAACAATTGTTCCATCGCCTCGCTACCACTAATATCAAAATCAAACCTCAGAAGTGTCATTTTTTTAGAAGAACAATCAGAATACCTCAGGTTCATAGAGGATTCAATCAGGCTTAAACCACAGCTGGCAAAGGTGGAAGCAATAAGTAAGATGACTTGACCAGGTAATAAGCGGGATAATCAAGTGTTTCTAGGGATGGTTGGGTACTACTAACGGTTCATACCCAACTTTAGTTGCATTGGGGCCCCACTTTTTAATTTGTTAAAGAAAAATGCTCTTTCAATTGGATGGAACAATGCCAGAACAATTTCAATGTGCTGCAAACTGCGTTAGCAAGCGCACCCATTTCGCAATATCCCAACTTTGACAAACAGTTTATAGCACAAATAGATGCATCCCTCTCCGCTATAGGGGCAGTATTATCCCAGAAGGATGAAACTGGTGTGGAGCATCATGTCGCGTTTAGTGGTCAAAGCTTGAACTGTCACAAACGAAACTACACTGTGACCAAGCAGGAGTGTTTGGTGGTGATTTGCGCATATAAACAGTTTTGGGTATATATACATTGGTAAGATTCCAAGTAGTGATAGATCACGCTTCCTTGCGCTGGCTGCAGAATCTGTGTGAACTGGAAGGACAGCTTGCGCGTTGGGCACTAAAGCTCCAGGCGTACAATTTCAAGATTATACATCATCTGAAGGAAAAAACATCAAAATGTGGATTATCTTTTCTGACTGCCAACGGTTGCTATCATGGAAGATTTAGCCGACATAATGTATGAGAAGATGGTGGCAAACAAATACCATGATGAGCCGCCGCAGGAGATTAAGGTATTTGATGAGCTCAGGCAGGATACTCTTCTACATGAGGGGGAACTATATAAGTGGATTGGAGACTTGATGCTGAGTTTCCCTAAACCTTTGGCTAGACCTGCAATTATTATGGATACTCATCGGGCTGTAGGAAATGTAGGATTGCGGAAAACGTTGGAGTTTTTGCAGCCCCGATACTTCAGGGAAAGCATGCATTTATAATGTATTGGAAACTGTTAGCTGTTGCCATCAGTGTCAAGTGGAAAAGCCATTCCACAAGAAGACCACATACCAGCTGGTTAATCCCCAGTTCACCTGGCACACCATTTCCCATGATGTAGTGGGACCTCTGCCAACTAACGCCAGTCAATCCAAGTACATAATCGTGGCCATTGATCATTTGACTCAATGGGTGGAGGCCAGGGCCATTAACGACATGGGAGCAGTCACCACTTCCAAGTTTATTATGGAGTGTGACATACAGCGTCACGGCTGCCTGCAGTTCATTCTAACATACAGAAGAACCAATTTCATATCATACATCTTGCCTAAGTTGAATGAGTTGATGGCGATACATGGGGTTTTGACTACCCCTATCATCTGGAATCAAATGGAATAGTGGAATGGGTCAATGGAACCCTAATGAACATACTCTGTAAATTTTTAAGGGATCAACCCTTGGAATGGAGTACCCTTTTACCTACAGCTGTGTTTGCATATAATATTAGCTATCATTCATCCACTGGTAAGAGCCCTTTCCAACTGTTGTATGGTTGACATCTGGATCTGCCTGCCTTGATTTACTCGTGTGTAGAGGACACTGGTGGTGTGGACCCTCAGCAATATTTGAGGACTCTTACAGATAAATTGATTAAGCTACAAATGGAAGCCTACTTACCAGTTTGGCCAAGAAGATTTTCAATCAGGTGGCTGATCAGAAGAGATGGAACAGAATTCTACTGTTAGCTGTAGGAGACCATGTCTTATTTCATGACCAGCACGGATTTGGGCGGAAAAACAATCTCTCCAACATCTGGGCTGGGCCATTTGAGATAATTGAGAAGACTGGCATGGATGTCTACACTATTAAGGAACCTGCATGGGGTAGGATATCAACTGAGTTCACGAAAAATTTCTTTGAGAATAAAAGCAGTAAGAGAATATCATCCAACAAAGAGGGGGGCAATACTGGAAGTTGATATGACTGGAAAATATGCTACACATACCAGAAGATTGGAGTGGGAATTGAGACAAGTCTCAAGATTGATGGAAAAGGTATATGGAAAATAATCAATTGAAGTGTCAGCCATTCAGCAATTTGAGGAAATTATGCTGAAAATTTTGATATAAATGAGAGCTTCTAGAAAAGGGAAAACGAATAGGAGACTACCAAGCTGAGGATGCATCCCGCATGGGGAACTGAGATTTAAAGAGTTGAACGGAGGATTGAAAAAGGTCTTTTTCACATGAGTAGGTTGTTGCAGAAAAAGTCTGCAATTGTAGAAGATTAATAATGGTCAAATAGGGGCAATTGCTCCAAATATATAATTTAACTTTTTTTATTGAAGTCAGCGATCTTCATATCATCTGATTTGGTTGCTCTGTGGCTAATACCCTGTGCAAACTGACTCAGCGAAATCAAGCCTTTACGCTGAGAATTAACAACCTGTTAATTGGAACTGCTTTTATGCTACATTTCAGGGCTGTCATTGATATGATGGCGGAGACCTTCGAAATTATGGGGCAGTGGAACCCAATTTACTTTACCTCCAGTGGAGTGCCAAAGGATCCAGTGCATATGGGTCTTACTAACTTTGCATATAGTGATGTGGTAATTCCAGTGCGCTACCATTGACTAAAGAGCAAAACTTAAGCCCATCCACAACAGATGTATGAATATCAAGTGTTGCTTCACAGAGCTTCTGGGCAATGTCAAACCCTCATGTCACCAAGTAATAGTGAACACTGAATTGGTGGTAAAAGTCAGATGGACGCTATGAGGAAGTTATTGGTCCTTATCAGCAATTGTGGCTTGTGCTCCACGTGACCCAGGCATTATACTACCAGTACATGGGGAGATCAGGGTTCTACTAGAAAATCTACAGAATGAGATATTGCAAATCTGCCGCCATCAAATAATGGCACTTTTTACACATGACCCCTGTTGATGAGGTCCTTCAGGTTCACACTTTGGGTCAATGGATGAATTTAGTCTACCCATTGACACGCATCTCAACGTAATGGCAGTGCACCATGCGAAAATTTAAGGGTTTATCAGAAAAACAGAAAGATCAGGCGATCACTTTATTTCAAAAATAATATAAGGAGATCTTTGCCATTTTTGTGACCACAATTTAGGGTGTGTGCGGGGTATTGTACATTGACTGGACACAGGTGATCATCCACCCATCAGGTCTTATCCGATTCTCTGATCTAGGGCAGCATAAGAAGTTGTCAATGAGGAAATCAACAAGCTCCTGGAGCAAGGAATGCTTGAACCCTCAAAAAGTCCATGGACTTCACCAATTCTAATTGTAAAAAAGAAGGACAGTACCACTGGGTAGTGATAGACCACCAGAAGCTCAACAGCATTACCAAAATAGACTCATACTCCTTGCCACAAATTAACAATGCCTTGGATTGGTTAGGAGGAGCTCATTACTTCTTGTTGATGGATTTGATATCAATCTATTGGCAGATTGAGTTGCCTACAGCGGAACAATACAATTGTGCATTTATCAAGTCCAATGAGCTTTTCCAATTAATTTGTATGCCAAAAGGGCTGTGTATTTCCCCAGCTACGTTCCAATGGGCGATGAACACCATCCTTAGCAACTTGAAGCTGTCATGCGTTCTTGTATACCTCAACAATATCAATGTCTTCTCCTGGACGTTTTTGAAGCACCTTACCCATTTTGAGGAGGTATTCTGCTGGCTTACCGAGGCTGACATCAAGATCAAGCCCAGTAAATGCCACTTCATTAAGGATCAACTGGAGTGCCTTAGGTTTGTGGTAGATGCAACCATGCTGAAACCCCAACCAGCCAAGGTAAAGGTTATCTGAAAGATGACTACACCAAACAGTAATTGTGATATAAAAGTGTTTTTAGGGACGGTTGGATATTACCGCTGCTTTATACCCAACTTCAGTTTTATTGGAGGTCTTATGTTTAAATTGTAAAAGAAGGATGCCGTATTTGAATGAACAGAATGTCGACCATGCTCTTTTGATACACTTTGGATGGCACTAATCAGTGTGCCAGTGCTACGCTACTCAAATTTCAATAAAGGGTTTAATATCCAGAGGGATGCGTCTCTTTCCGTTTTAATGGCGGTCCTATCCCAAAAAAGATGAAGGGGATAAGCACCCAGTGGCTTACCGCAGTTGAAGTCTGAATTTCCATAAACGTCATTATATCATGACTGAGCAGTAGTGCTTAGCAGTGATATACGCATATAAGCAATTTAGGGTGTATTTGCAAGGAGTGAAGTTTAAGGTCTTAAGGACCATGCTTCATTACGCTGGTTACAGAACCTCAAGGAGCCTGAAAGGCGGCTAACACAATGGGCCCTCAAACTGCAGGCTTTTGACTTAGAGATCCTTCACTGCTCAGGAGCATAACACCAGAACGCTGATTGTTTATTTAGATTACCAACGGTTTCCATCACAGAGGATCTGAGCGACGTGATGTATGTAAAATTCTCAGCGGAAAATATGCTGATGAACCGCATCAAGCCTTAAAAGCGTTAAACGAGATAAAAGCAAATACTTTCCAATGGAATGATGAGTTGTATAAGTGGATCAGCGATTCTACGGTGAACTTCCCACAACCCTCAGCACAGCCTAGCATTAATATTAGCGCACATAAGGCAATTGGACATGATGGTATGCACAATGCATTGGAATTGTTTTGCCCTCAGTATTATTGGGAAGCATGAACCTCAATGTGCTTAAAGTATCTCCCGATGCCACTAGTGCTAAGTGGAAAAGATGTTCCACCATAAGACTTCATACTGGTTTGTGAAACCACATTTTGCTTGGCATACAGTTTCCCTTGATGTCGTTGGCCCTCTTCCAACAGGAGCTAACTGTTCCAAATACATTCTGTTGACAATCGACCATTTGACCAGGTGAATTGAAGCACATTTAATACGGTATTTGGGGGCAGTCTCAATGGCCAAGTTCATAAATGGAATGTATTATTCAACGACATGGCTGCCCTCATTTCCTCCTTACCAATAATGGGACCAACTTCACCTCACACATCCTTCAAAAGTTGCTGACATGATGGGCATCCATGGGGTTCTGATGACCCCATACCACCCCAAGTCCAATGGGATGGTTGAGCGATTTAATGGGATCTTGGTGAACATACTCTGAGAATTGGTTTAGGCTTGACCTCCCAATTGGAGTTCTCTCCTTTCTACCGCTTTTTTCACAAACAACATTAGCTATCATTCCGCCACGAGGATGAGCCCTTTTAAATTACTATATGGACGACACCCACTATTCTGGCGCTTCTCTACGCCTGCTTAGAAGATACTGGCGAAATGTATCCCCAAAGTTATTTGAATAACCTAGACAACACGTTAATCAAGTTGCAAACTAAAAGCGTACTTGTTCAGCTTAGCCAATACAGTAAATAATCAGGCTTTCAATCAGGTACAGCATAGTAGGCTAGCTCAGTTCAAAGATGGGGCATGGTTCTATTCCACGACAACACAAGTTCAGTCAGAAGCACAAATTGGCCAGCATCTGGATTGGTCCATTCTAAGTAATTGAGAAAACGGGTGTTGATGCCTATACAATTAAGAACCCTGCAAGCGGTCAGATCATTAACCAAGTACATGCAAAGTTCCTTTGGGCATATAAACAATGAGAAACATATTGTCCTGCCAAGTGGGGGTAATGTCAAGGCTCCGATATGACTGGACGATAAGCCCTAATTAGCTATGGTTGATTGGCTCGAACTATTGACCATGTTTAATAGTGTATAAATATTTGAGCGCCTCGAGATTAGGCGATATTGGGTCAGAAATGGTTATTATTGGTTCACCTCTAAATATGGCAATAAGGTGATGTTGACATTCAAAAATATTGAGTAGATCGCCTCAAACTAAGGCGATAAGGAATTTAAGAATATCATACTCTTCCAGAACCAAAGATAATATGGTGGAACAGAGTAGTCTAATCCAAAGGAGCAGTATCAACCAAAGTTGCTGATATATAAGTGAGATGGGACAATTCAAAAGGTTGTTTTAGGAAAGTGAAGACCATAGCAGAAGGCATCCGCCAGTACAAAATTAAATAAAGAAGTGTGTCTGGGGCAATTGCTACATATTTATTAAAATTTATTAAGTTGTCATAGGGACGATGAGCTTCATATTGTCTGTCCATTGCTCAGTGGGCTTATACCCTGTACAACCTTCTCGGCGTATATTACCAATATCACCAAAATTATAATAGAGTCAGTTTGATTTTTTGATAGAATTAATCCTTAAGCCACTGATAGGTCTTCTGTAGAGCGCCATGATCCACAGTAGTATACACCTCCAGGATAGTAGAGTTTCAAGCTGAAGGGCGTACATAAGGTAACCAGACCTTCACTATGCGTTTTAAAGCTTCTATTTCTCAATATGGGTTAGATCAATAATCTGCCTTAGTTGTTCTTAAATCTTGGGGGTCTCTTGGTCCCACATCTTTAGTCACCCAATCACTCATATACTTTATCTTCCTTAAAAGCATATAATTTTAATACAGCAGGTGGTAATCCCATTAACGTTTTATTATCCTCACACAATAGACATTGGAGAAGTCTTAAGCCTAGTATCTCGAGAGCCCATCTAGCAAGTCAGCAGTTGAGGTCCTTTATTTTTTACAACTATACTAATGATTAATGATAAAAAATTGGGAGGACTTACCAAAGAATAAGAGGTAAATTTTTAATGGACAGTAACTCAGACAGACATTAACATTATGTAACACCATATTTTCTTCCCGCCTTGGTCAGAGTTTTAATAAAAGTAAGTGTTAGGGTTCTCAATTTAGTTATGGTTGAGTCTAGACAATAGTGCTATGAATGAAATGGCATTAGTTTTCTATGCATATGGTGAAAGTGTTATCAAATTCATGGTGTACTAATATAGTTCTACCATCAGGAATCTCTTATGTAAAAAGCCTGTTGTTGAGATTATTTACATTGAAACATGATCTCTATGTGAATTAACTTTACTAATGGCTTGGTAAGTTCAGCAATTTAGTAATGAACCGTCAGTATAAACTGACCATTCCTTGGAACATGTGTACATCATGATAATTATTCAGCTGATACATCTTTACAGCAATGACAATATTAGACAATTGAGTTATCCCACGCATGTACCCTTAAGGCCCTAGAATTTTATTTTCTAAATAATTACATTTGGTGGGCTTCAGTTTCAAGGAAGCTACTTTTATCCAAATGAAGATCTCCATTAGGTCCAGAGAAGTTTGGTAAATGTTTGAGAGAACAATTTAACATCAACTAATTTTACTAAATTTCAGGACATTTTTAGGCCTTCACGCATGCCATCCCTTGCCCACTGGTAGGTTGAGGGGCTTCACATAACCTTTAAGAATATGGGAAGCTCGAATAACCCTTCTCTGGAGATTGAGGAACATTCTTTACTGTCTTCAGGGGCAAGTTTGACTCCAAATATCCGCTAGCAAGATCCAAAGTGGAAAAATTTGGGTTCCCACAAAAAATCTTTAGAGAGCCAATGATTCAAGGTAGTGCGCAGCTGTCTTTCCTGGTTATTGAATTTGGTACCTGTAATCCATCACTACTCAATGGACTTCATCTTTGATGCAGATCAATAGTAGTAGAGATCCCATGGTCATTGAGAGAATTTCAGCAGGACAGCCTCCATTACCTGTTTTAAACCCTAAGCCACTTAGGCTTCTTTGACTTTAGTTTTTTGTTCTTCTTGGCCTGAATGAGTTATAGATCACTAGTATTCACCTTGGGCTGATCCCCCTTCATTTTTTTGATTTCTTTGAAAAATTTTAAATTTGTCTACATTTTCATAAATTAGGATATACAAATTGTTTTTGCTCAAATGTAAAAGAATCACTGAACTTTACTTGAATTAAGTTATGATGTGAGATTTATCCAGCTCTAGGTAAGTCAGTTTTCCATGACCAGTGATGGAGCCAACATGATAAATTGGTAGAGTGTGGACTTATGCTATCAGATGATTCTGACTCATATTCTGAGGCTGATTGGTAATATTAACCACCAGGACAGTACTAATTCCCTGATACTAAGTATAGAGTATACCAGGACAATTCAAGGGCTGACATATAGAAGGATTGTTTTTCTATAAGCTCTTATTGACTTTACGAATAAAGTAAAGAAAGAGATTTTATTTTTCAGTTTCTTGGGGGTATCCTTTATTAAAATTCTAGCTTTCTTTGGGATGTAACTTGGTAAAATAATGGCTATCAAGAGGCAATTGCTAAACACTATCCGTTCAACAGAGTTTATATGATAACAATTATCCTGGATACAACCACTAACGCTATTACTTGTAGTATGCAAACTTAACGTATAGATATACGCTCAAGTAGTAATAGGAAGAAATTTGAGGTTAACTTTAATATGTAGGATCCTTCAATGTTTATAGGGTGCACAGAAGCCTTGTAGAAGAGCAAACTTCTACTACTCCTGATCAGGATCTTTACTTCAGATCCAATAATATTGTCTAGCAGCAGCAATCTCCTATATTAAAGTCTAAAGTATTAGGATCCTGCAGTTCTTTTGCTTCAAGAATTTATTTGGGGATATTGGATAGTGTTTAGCCCATGTTGTCAATAAGTAGCCCGAATTTATTTTAACTTGTGACAATTCTTAAGCGCTAATATTAATTTTTGACCATTTTAGGGCATTTAATACTATAATTTTTTTGGTCAAGGAAGTTTGATTAAGTTGGGGCGCTTAAATGATTAACTGATCTAATTATTAATATGTTTATATAATTCCCCAATATGAACTCAAAGCCTCCAGTAGATGAGCTTAAGGTATATTGACTTATATTCCCATCTCCACTAGTATATAAGATTTAGTTAGATGATGCCTAATTGACATAAATAATGGACATCTCTTCTCAAGCGTTAGCTGTAGAAAATGTATTTAGTTTTATGCCATATTACTTGGTTCTCCGCTCATAATAAATTCAGGATGATCCACCGGCAATTTTATGATTATATCTTCTCTTTATCCTTCAGTAGGTTCTGGATGGTAAGCATATGTGATGAAAAAACAGATGTTTTGTTATTAATCTCAAGTTAGACTAGACCAAAAACTGAGTGCATATTTACAAGTCATAGCTATCATTGTTAAAAAAGTTTTCTGGAGAAGAAATTACTAGGGACTCCGATTCAAATTAGTAACAAAGAGTACGCCTCAAGGGATTTTGTAAGAGGTCTAGTAGTTCCATAATATAAAGTGTCATTACACTTAATAGCGACCTTAATATGCTTCATAAGGCGGGAGTAAATAACGTTAATTGGAATGCTGGTGTCAACAGCAGCCAAAACCTTCTTATTGTACACCACTGTCTCTAGAGGGTGGCATCAGTGCCAAAGAGAGGGACCAAATGAATAGCATTGTGTTTAATAGGCTCAATGTGAGTTTCAGGGAGTTTTCCCAAAAAAATAATAGAAATTGAAGACTTTTTTCCATACATAGTGTTTGAGATGTTGAGACTATCAGGAGCAAACACTATGAAGCACTCAGACTTTGTGATTTTGAATAAGTTGTTGAGGCTTAGATTTGTCAGCTTAGGTAGCCTTGTGCCTAAGCGGACAACTCTTTTCACTTCTTTTTCTCCTCATGCACTAACTTTCTCAGTAATTAAATAACCCACAATAGGAGCAAGTGTCTTTTTTGATCAAGACTTGGGTTGTTCCAATGGCATGGATATGGGTCACAATCTTTTATTAGATGAGGCATGATGTATCTCTGGTTTGAAAGTTCCATGATGGCATTTTAAATGTTGAGGACGGATTAGAAAGCTTCATGCTCATTTTAAAATATAGCATGAGATGTCAGTTTAAAGTGAAACAGTCGCCAAAGCAGCTATTTCATTTTCCAATGTAACCCAGTTACAGGAGATAAGGTCTGATCTTCTTATTATAAAATGGTTATTAAAGCCTGAATATGATTCTCCTTTCTAAAAGTATGCGCATATAGCTTGTTTCAATTAGACAAGGTAAGGTTGCTACCAGATTTTTCAATATGGGCCGCCTTCACATGATGAAAAAAGTACACTTTTGATGTAAGTTTTCACTATTTTCCCAGTTACTACTTTCAAGGCAAGTCTGTACTTAAAAAACATGTTCTGTCTGTTAGTGGCTTTATTCATAGCCCCTTTGTACACAAAAGGAAGGTTTAAATGTTTTCTGTGCCAGGGGATTTGTTCTCCTTATATAAGAATAATAGAACTGACAGGCTTGTAGAGGATGTGTATAGCTAGGGTTAAAGGCATCCAATTTTGAAAAGCTAGTATCAAGTGTAACGATTGAGTTCATCTCAATCGTTGCATTTTGACTTGGATTCAGAACATCCAAATTTATGTCAAACCGTTTTAAATTCTTTTGGCTAGGTTGTTTTGGGTGCTAGGTTGTGCCTCACCCAAGTTTTTAGATTAGGCTTGTGCAACCTAATCAAAAATTTGGGTGAGGCCTCTGAAGGGCTGCTTTATAAGGAGCGCCTGCCCATTCCAAAGTTCACTTTGGAATATTACCCCTAGAAGTCCCTACTTGGGAGTATTGTCAGTGGCTCCCCCAGTCGAGCTCTGGTTGGAAAAGTCCCTTTTTTATGTCCTGAATAAAAATAAAGGTTGTTTTGGGGTTACCTACCTTGCTTACCTGTCGGTCTTTTCAGTTGCAGAGCTGAGGAGTTTTTTGAGTGGTTGTGTTGACAAACCCAGAGGACTTTGCATAATCAACCAATAGTAGGCAGTTTTTGGCACTGTCAGTGCCCTGAACCTCTCCCTACTTGTTTAGGCTGCTTTGGTTGCTTGCTGGTGGCACCAAAAAAATATTTTAATATAGACGGTTAAAACTGGGGGTTTTCCGTCCATTACATCAAGAAAGTCAGTCATGTAAATTTGACTAAGTTGTTTATACAGAAAATGAGATCCTCATGAAGATTTTCCCCTGGGCATATACATGTGTGGTGGGACTCAGAGATGAAGTTTGGAGGAGCTGTGTATTTTTGTTATCCTAGTTAGCGATTTTCTGCAATACATCCCCTTCTAGATTCTAAATATTCTGGAGTCTGGAGATAATTTAAGGATCTTAACATCCAAAGTTTTTTATCATTTTTTACTAGTGTCATGTCTAAACACTTTTGTTAAAGAGTGGCAATTTTCTGTAAAGCTGTTTAAGTTAAGTAAGCATTAAGATAATTACTTATATTCCTATCCAACTTCTATGAGACACTCTCCTAAATTGTCATTCTAGTTTTTAAATCCAGAATTTTGATCCTCATATCAGGTTTGATAATTGTACAGAAGGTTACTCAGAGGTTCTGAGGTCCCTCTGGGCCTCAGGAACCATTATGAGCATTGAGATACATTGAGGCATGTGGATCCAAGAGGACTTCTTGAAAGCGCACTTCAGAGTTTGTTTAGGCATTGGATTTTTCATTGAGCTGGCGGATCCAATTTCGGTAATCCTCATCATTAGATTTATAGATTTGTTGATGTTATTCATCTACTTTAGTATTAAAGCATAAGCTGTTCAAATTGACCATGTATAATTGCTGAGGCATTAGCAATTTGTGAGTAAAGTTGTAAAAAGATCTATAAAATGTGTTATTTATATAAACAGTTTGATTCTGAAATTCATTGACTTTTTTTAAACTATACAAAATGGCCTATTAAATGTCCTAGTCAAAATGGAAGCAGTCTCATATAACACAAGAAGTCAAGAATGAAGCTTTTTGGGTAAGACTGAACTATATTTGGTCTACGAATTATGCAATCTGGGAAGCTGCATCTGATGGTGGAGAGCAGGATTAACAAACAATTAGAAGTAAGAATAGTTTGAATGACCTCACTGCATTACTCAAGAGAGAGTCAGTAATTTATATGTGCATCAGATCCGTGCAACCTAGGTTAACAACAAAATTTTCTTGACCTCCAGGCTGTTAATTTTCATAGAGCAAGCTCACGCAGTCTCAACTATTTTGTCTGATTTAATATAATAGGTTGTTTTCAAGAAAAGTTGGAGTGAATGTAATTATGCTTCAATTGCAGTTCCTTAATATTTACTACAGATTTTTCTTAAATTTTAGTGTAATACATCTTGTAATTCAAATATATTCAACCATTTGGGGACTTTCATCACAGTTGAGATTATTTGTCACTGATAAGGTATTCTTCACGTGTATTTCTCAGTAGGTACTTGATAGAAAGCACCAATTCATGTTTCTTGAGCTTAATAACAAGTTTCCTTAAGGACTTTACAATTATTAGTCACTTTAGCATAAGAAGGCCACCTGCGTAGTTTTACTTGTCAAAAGGATAATGTGCACTTTGTTAATCATTCAGACAAGTTTTGATAGAGCTTAATTTACATATTTAATAAGGAATTTTATATATAATCTATAAAGAGACACGCCTTCATTCAAAATATTGTGCCTTTTGATTGGCAATCTCTTTCCTGACGATGAGATATTTTTAATATCAGTATTCAAATTGATTATACTTTTTGTACTCAACGGGTGAGTTTGTAATTGACAATACCTTTTTTTGGAAGCTAAGGTAGAATTAATGGATTAAGAAGGTTCTTATCTCCATTAGTTAAGGGTTGACTCATAAGATGCTTGGTTCATATCCAAACTACTTTTGACCCTTTCCCTTCCAACAACAACTGAGGCTTCCTCTAGTGATAATGGAAAGATCTTCAGTCAAAACACCATAAGGATCCTACAATTGAGGATATATATGATGTCATCAAATCCTATCTGATGTGTCAAAAATGAACAGTAAAGCACTAAAGAATAGCGCTTGCCGACTTCTGGTACCTATATGAATAAGCATTTCTATCTAGTAAATCTTATTAAGCAATTTCTTTCCCCAAAAAGTTCAATCTTAATACCCAGCTCCTATCAATATGATGCTTGTTATCTTATTACCTACTAATTAAGTATAAACCCACATTTCTGTTTTATAATTTACGATTATGTGATTGATTCCATATCCCTAGAGACATGAATAGTGTTATTGTAAGCTACAATATCTTGTATCTCTTATTGTAGTGACTATTCTTTATTGAACAACATGTTAGCCACCTCTTATTGGAGGCGTTCAGTCTATAGATAAAAATACTTCCTACCAGTCACAATAATATGAACATACTCTCTCTTTTAAACTATGATACCAATGAGTATGAATCATACTGCCAACCTCATTCTTGAGTACCTTGAAGAAGATCTAACAGTAATTATAGAGTCTAAGACTGACTATTCAAGAATAAAATGCGCAAATAAGCTAAATTAAAAACTTACCAATAAAATGGTTGTCATGATCTTAAAAAGTTACAGAGGTGGAGACAAGATAATATTAATTAACCCTTTTAAACCTATAAAGAAAATAGCTACATTCCCATGTGAGAAACAGGGGATCAATTGCTCATAGCCATGAGTTTAATGTGTGTTCAGGCATAAGTTTCATAAAAGCATTTTATCTCATATATTTTGCTAATAGCTTCTATTTCTATATATAATTATTTTGGGATAACTGATGGAATTGTGTGCTATCATGGCTAATTGAGTATCCAAGATGAAAGCCAAGTCTTCACAGCATATTGTTTCTCTGACATTTTCTTAGATGATGGCAGCTATTAAATATTACAAACCATAAGGAATGGTTATTTTGCATGCGGCTAGTAACCTTTTGGCATTCCAGATCTAGATGTATTCCCTAAAACCAATAATTCTCTACCATGGTTATTTAACAGTTTTTGCAAATAACGTTAGGATTTTTTTCTAAAACCTTATACCCAATTTTTATTTTATTTAGGTTCAACTTTGCTTTACTAACTAGGGTTTTTGCGTGAATTGTGTTTTTGTAAAACAAAAAAACATTTTCATTACATTTTACTCAAAGATAGTGTCACGACTCTATATGACTTGATGACAAGTCACCATTATGACCAGCGAATCATTGGAGGAATTCTGCCAAAGGTTCAATGGACAGATTTCACCGAGGATATTTCAGAGCTATAAGTAATTGATTGCCTTAGGATGAGGCGATATTGGTTTATAATGGTTTTTATCAGATTGCCTTCAAAATAGGGCGATAGGGTGATATTGACATTTGACTAAAGATAATTTGGATTGCCTCAAATCAGGGCTATAAATAATTGAAGAAAAACAATCCAAAACCAATGAGAAGACGGTGGAACAAAAAACTAATCAAAAGAGTTAGTACTGACTGGTGTTGCTGGGAAATCAGCAAAATGAGGGGATTAATGGGAGGAGGTTTTTGAGAGTAAAAGAAAATAGGAAGAATGAGGGAGCAAACTAGAAGAAGATCCGCCAATTTAAAATATTAAAAATAAAGAAGTGTTTTGGGGGAAATTGCTCCCGTTTTATTATGTTTTTGTTTACAAGTTTTCCAAGGAACCAGAAATCATCATATCGTCTGTTCCAATTGTTCAATGGCAATAACCCTATGCAAAAAACCCTTTTACAGATATATACAGAATCGCCAAAGTTTCACAGTGGTGCTCACCTCAGGGGGCCCATTGACCAATAAAAATACAATAAAAACTCAGTTGCCAGTTATGTCGCATCCAAGTTGCTTTGATAAGGAATCTGCATGAAATGCTGTGCCCATTGCATATGAGGAACTGAGACTTGCATTAGATACTGTGCTCAAAAGGCAAGATGAGTTGCTTCAGAAGGTTTACAGTGATAAGTTGCCGCCATTTGATTGCGAATAAAATATTCATGGGTATTTTCAATGATTTGAGTTTGCAACTGAAGGAACTTCAGATCAGTGGAGGGAGAAACTATTGCTCTCCTCCTTGGATGTCAGGAGTGCTGATCAAGTTGTTTGTTACCTTCTAGATGGTTCTGTTTCATACCAAGAAGCCTGAGATGGTGCTGCAGTTGTTTGTCAGAACTGCAAAGATGTTGCAGTGGAAAACCGAGTTCTTGACCATCAGGTTTCAGCGATATGTGACCCTCACCACATTCATTGAGCAATTTATGATGGAATCCCACGTGCTGATTGGGGCAGGGATTTTATCCAAAGCTGATGTGTGCATTGCAATGGCTCAGCGGTAAAGCCATACCCTGAACTTTACAATGCCATGGCCCCATTGTTGGAGGACGATGTACCTCTTCTTAAACTTGTTCAGTTTGTACGTCACTTAGCTGTAACTTTCCTTCCACCCCATTTTGAACAGATCCGCATGGTTGCTGTTGTCAACCCTAAT
Organism: Massospora cicadina; assembly: GCA_022478985.1. Lineage (NCBI taxonomy): Eukaryota > Fungi > Entomophthoromycota > Entomophthoromycetes > Entomophthorales > Entomophthoraceae > Massospora > Massospora cicadina. Next base: position 124,192 of record JAKSZP010009374.1, on the reverse strand, counting down.
CATGTGGGGGAACCAACTGGTCAGTGCGGGTTTTTATCAAATTACTCACTGCAGTCCAACGTTTGTTCCATAACTACTGATTGTCATCTGGCAACTACCGCTTTGGCCCTAATTATGCTAATTGGCAGCGGTCATTCTACTGATGTGGGTCCAGTTATGCCAATTCTTTTCAGAACAACCTTCTGATTGGACCAACTTATATTTAGTAAAGACGTAGGCCCTATGGGGTACGTTGTTTTACTTATGGTCGCCCCAGGCACATGAGATGATGGTACTTATTTGATGGATCCCTCCCATACAACGGGATCAATGTTATCAGGGAAAAGTCAGATCAGAATAGAGATGGGACTCTCTACTTCCATCTTCTTGAAATTAAACGTCCCACCTGAATCTACTGTATTAATTGCAGCAGAAGCCTCTCAGTATGATGATACATTCTATACCAACAGCCAGTTGGGGGAGTAAATGTGCTGACCCAAGCACAAATCATAGAAATGGCAGACAAAGGATCTCCAGAGTGACCGAAGCCTTATGCTTGTCAAATGTTTGACCAAAGTCTGTCAGACCAGTTAGAACCGTTCACAGATGCTTTGTCCCTGAGAGGAGTATATGTCGCCCTTCCAATAAACGCTATTGTAACATGATACTCTAAAATCGGCATGGTTATTATGAGTTTCCTGGAAAAACATGAATCACTGAACATACTTGTAGTTAATAGCCGGCATTGATCTTACTCAGAATGCACTTACTGTGACATTGTGGTAGCTAAAACCTAGGTACGAGCTATAATTGAAATGGTCACTCCTGTTAATAATGTCTCCACTAAATTGGTGGCGAAGTTTTCATCAAAACCTGACATAGACAACCAGATGATGTATGGGACCTCTGGAGCCAAAACCACAGTCTCTGAGGGAGCGTATAGCGCGCTTCCTTTGCGGTTTGGATCTGTTGTTGTTGTGGCTCCAGTGGTGGTAAACCAAATAGCAACTACAATCTGTTGATTGGGAATGCCTTTATGCGACACTATGGGGCTGTCATTGACATGATGGAAGAGACCATGGCCATTTTGGGACAGTGGATCCCAATTTAGATCACCTCTAGCGGAGTGCTGAAGGGCTTGGGGAATATGGGGCAAATCAACCTTGCCTACTGCGATGGGGTGATTCCAGTGCACTGTCATTGATTAAAAGGGAAAAATCGGGACCTCCCCCATCAGATATACAATATCAAGGGCTACCGCTTAGAGCAGCTGGAGCTATATCCATTCCCTCTGGACATCATGTAATAGTAGACACTGAGTTAGAGGTGGAAGTGCCAGATGGGCTCTACAGGGAGATCATTGGGCCTTATCAGCAATCACATCTTGAGCCACACATGGCACCAGGCATCATACTTCCGGGCCATGGGAGATCAAGGGGTAGATAGCAAATCTTCAGAACAGACCAATTCAAATCCGCCGGCATCAGATTATAGAGTATTTACATCTGAACCCAGTTGAGGAGATCAACCAGGTTATAAGTTTGGTTCTCTGGATGAATTTGGTCTGCCCATCGAACTGCGTCCCAGTGTAATGGCAGTTGTGTCACAGGAGAAATTAATAGGGTTATCAGAAGACCAGAAGGAGCGTGCGGAAGCTTTATTTCAAAAATATAAAGAGATTTTTGCAGTTGATGATTATGATTTGGGGTGCGCTTGGGGGGTTGTTCATCAGCTGGACACTGGGGATCATCCCCCCATCAGGTCTCAAATAATCTTTAAATCAAGGGCAGCTGAAGAAGTCATCATCAAGGATATTGAAAAGCTGCTAGAGCAGGGAATGCTCAAACCATCTAAGGGTTTGTAAGCTTCGCCTGTCCTAATTGTTAAAAAGAAGGATGGCACTAACCGCATAGTAATTGACTACCAGAAGCTCAATAGTATTACCAAAAAAGATTCGCACCCTCTATCATGGATTGATGATGTGCTGGATCAATTAGGTGGAACCCACTACTTCTCAGTGATGGATTTGATATCCAGGTATTGGCAAATTGAGTTGCCCATGGAAGAACAAAAAAATGCGCCGTAATCACATCAAAAGGGCTTTTTCAACCAACTTGCATGCTGCAAGGCTATTTAATGCCCCAGCTACGTTTCAAAGAGCAATGGACACCATACTGGGTGATCTGAAGCTGTCATGTGTTTTTATGTACCTCGACAATATTAACGTCTTCTCTCACATGTTCACTGAGCACCTTACCCATTTGGAAGAGGTATTTCGCCGACAAGCTGAGGCCAATATTAAAATCAAGCCTCAGAAATGCCACTTCTTTAAAAATCAGCTTGAGTATCTCAGATTTGTGGTGTATGAAACTGGGCTAAGACCCCAACCAGCCAAGGTAGAGGCTATCCAGAAGATGACTAAGCCAGTTAATAAGCGGTACATTCAGGTGTTTTTGGGGATTGTGGGTTATTACCAACGATTCATACCCAATGTCAGTTGCATCAGAGGTCCGCTGTTTGAGCTACTAGTGAAAGTTGCCATGTTTAAATGGATGGAATGACGACAATGCACCTTTCATACACTTTGAATGGCATTAATTAGTTCACCTGTGTTGCGCTACCCTAATTTCAATAGAGGATTTATATTGCAGATTGATGTGTTAATTTCCGCTGTTGGGGCAGTCCTGTCTCAGAAGGACAATGAGGGGGAGGAGCAACCCGTGGTGTACTGTAGTCATAGCTTAAATTGCCACAAACGGAATTATACTGTAACTGAGCAAGAGTGCTTAACGGTGATCCATTCATATAAACAGTTTTGAGTCTAATTACATGGGGAGCAGTCAAAGTTATAATGGATCATGCATCATTGCGCTGGTTGAAGAATCTGAGAGAGCCTGAAGGGCAGCTAGCCCGATGGGCTCTTAAGCTGAAAGCTTATGACTTCAAAATTCTTCATCACGTGGTAGCAAAGCACTAGAATGCCGATTGCTTATCAAGATTACCAACAATTGCAGTTACAGCGGATTTAAGTGACATAATGTTTGACAAAATGCTTAGCGGAAAGTATGATGATGAACCACCTCAAGTTATCAAATTACTAGACGGACTCAGGACCAATACATTTCTAAAAAATGGGGAATTGTATAAGCGTATAGGGGACACTACCATGAATATCCCAAGACCTTCCACACGCCCAAATATTATTATAATCACACACCAAGCAGTTGGCCATGGTGGATTCCGGAAAACTCTTGAATTTTTGAGGCTGTGGCATTATTAGGAAAGCATGCAATTTGACGTGCTTGAAACCCTATCCTGCTGCTACCAGTGCCAGGTGGAGAAGCCGTTCCACCAGAAGACTTCATACCAGTTAGTAAAACTTTAATTTTCTTGGCATACAGTCTCTATTGATGTCATGGGACCTCTGCTGACTGGAGCTAACTGGTCTAATATATCCTGGTGGCAATTGACCACTTGACCAGGTGGGTTGAGGCGCGAGCCATTTAGGATCTGGGGGCAGTTACTGTGGCTAAGATTGTAATGGAATGCATCATACAGCGTCATGGCTGCCCACAGTTTATCCTTACTGACAATGGAACCAACTTCACCTCTCACATTTTACCTAAGATCAACGAATTGATGGCCATCTGTGGGGTCCCAACAATCCTTTATCCTTGAGTCCAACGGAATGGTTGAATGGGTTAACGGGACTCTGGTGAATATACTATGGAAGTTGGTTACAGATAGGCACTCCAATTGAAGTACCCTTTTTTCTACTGCGGTGTTCACCTACAATATTAGCTACCATTCTGCCACGAGGAAAAGCCCCTTCCAATTGCTTTATGGACGGCACCCCGCTCTAACTGTACTTCTATATGCCTGTGTAGAGGACACTGTCAGAATGGATCCGCAATGCTATTTAACCACCCTGACAAATATACTGATTAAGTTACAAACTGAAGCGTACTCGTTCAGCCTAGCAAATAAATAATAATCAGCTACCAATCAGGTACATCAAAGTGGTCTAGCACAGTTCAAAGATTAAGATATGGTGTTATTCCATGAACAGCACGGGTTTGGGTGGAAGCATAAGATCGCAAATATTTGAATTGGGCTATTTGAGATTATAGAAAAAATCGGAGTTGATGCTTATACTATCAAGGATTCCACAAGCAGTCAAATTATAAATTGGGTGCATGCGAAATTCCTTCAGCCATATAAGCAGTAATAGAGCCTCTCTGAAAATGAAAAAAGAAGTAATTGATGATGATGGAAATGGTTGTAGAAAATATTTTATTTGAGTTTAATTCATTTAATTGGGGTTGTTACTAGAGGTGTTTTGCTTCGCTATCTTCATCTTCCTGTTTTTTTTACCTTCTTGTGGTGTTCCTTTTGTTTTGATTGATGGACCTTTGTTTCTTCTTCCGCTGCTTTATGGGTTCCATGGTTTCTATGGTCTCTTCTGGGGTTGGAGGTGGAGGTGAAGGCTGCTGATGAAAGAGTGAAGGGGCCAACGCCCACTCAGGGGCCACTGCGATAGTCTGAAAAGGGGAGGCTGGTGCGATGGGACTGGAAGAGGAGAATGGACTGGGGTTCCATGGTAACGGGCAAGGTGGTGAGATCTCAGCTGGTTGATTGAGTTATACCATTCTTTCCCCACTAGGAGCAAAGCTCACAGCCACATGTGTTGATGATCTTGAAAAATCAACAAGTACGCCAGCAGAGGGGCTTATAGTCATAAGGGCTGGCGAATAAGCAGGTGAGTTTCAGCTCAAGGGAAAAGACTGCGCCCAGCACCAGGCAATCTACAAGGAAGTCCTCAATGCTCAGATATGCTATTGGAAAAGGAGTGGTTGTGGTGAATGCCGCTCTCTGGGCCCACCCAAGGGCTGCCTGGTGCAGCTCTATTCCTGAACATAAAGTGGTTGCAGGATGCAAAATCAAGTTATCTAAGAGCTCAATCATGGGAAGGTACTGAGATGGATCATCAGCGCTGAGGGTGGTGAATGCTGCGGTGACCCCAGAGTGAAGGCGAGCTAGCCAGTTGTTGCAGGAGTTTCCCCAGGGACTGAAAGTGGGTAAAAGCGTGGGGAAAGGACCCTGACCAGCTGGCTATCACCCACCGCACAAAGCACAGCATCCAATAAACAGATAGAGCTGTGGGATGAGGCTTAGCAGGAGATTGAAGCACTAGGCGACTAAAGCCACTTGCCAGGAGCTGGGCACTTCGATATACAAAGGACTCAGCTCCACTCCCCTCCCCAGCGTAGCTGGGCCACTATGTCCCTAAAGGGGCACGCCAGGAAGCCAAATGGCTGACGAATTTGGGAAGGAGCTCTTCCTGGGTTAGAACAGTCATGAGGTCAACGTCAGCCTCATCTTCATCAGCCAGGGGAAGAGGAAACTGGGGAAGAGGAATGTGGCCTGGGTTAGGCAACTCTGCACCAAGCCACATATGGAATAAGAAATTGAAATCACGGACTTGTGGTTGTTGGCACACAATGGTTTGCATGGAGTTGATGGAAAAAAAGAAATGTACAGCTTATCGTCCAGTCAAAGGGGGGTAATGTCACAACTATATATGACTGAATGACAAGCTGCTGTTATGACCAGCAAATCATTGGAGGAATTACACTGAAGGTTTAATGGACAGAATCTACTGAGGATGCTTCAGAGATATAATTAAATGATCGCCTTAGGATGAGGCAATATTGGGTTATAATGGTTTATATCAGATTTTCTTCAAAATAGGGTGATAGGGCAATGTCGACATTTGACAAAAGATAATTTGGATTGCCACAAATCAGGGCTATAAAGAATTGAAGAACAACAAGCCAAAACTAATGAGAATACGGTGGAACAATTAAACTAAGCAAAAGAGTCAGTACTGACTGGGGTTGCTGGGATATCAGCAAAATGAGGGGATTGATGGGAGGAGGTTTTTTGAGAGTAAAAGAAAATAGGAAGAATGAGGGAGCAGACTAGAAGAAATTATGCCGAATTATTATATTAAAAATAAAGAAGTGTTTTGGGGGAAATTGCTCCCATTTCATTTTAAATTATTTGTTTACAAGCGTTCCAAGGAACTGGCGATCATCATATCGTCCATTCCAATTGTTCAATGGCCATAACCCTATGCAAAAACCCTTTGGCAGATATATACAGAATCGCCAAAGTTTCACAGATAGTAAGAGATCTAAACCAAGTGACATATAATAAAGTGGGCTGAAAAAGTCTCCTTGGTAAGACTTCTTTAAAATAGTATGTTCTTAGAAAATTTTGCTCTCTGGCTCCATATATACAACTCATTGTTTTGATACTTGTATTGGCAAAAATTTTTATAGCGCCTGCATTTATATCATTCCTAAAGATAATCACAGGTGACTTGGCTATAGGCATAGTGATTTGGAGAATATATCTGTAGGAGCTCAAACTGTTGTAGATTTTTACAGCAAAATTATAATTTTAAATGATATTTCCTTGTACAAAGTTATATCTGGAAATGAAAGCAATATTTGATACTGCTTCTTTAAAAAAGTTATCCATAATCCCTGAAATTCTTGTTGTCATGTTCTTAAGATAAAATATGACAATTACAAATTTTAGCTTGTCTCATATTATAAACAAGTTTACCACAAATGATTATTTACTAACAGGTAAATCATTTTTCTAAAAAACATACTACAGATGCCAAAGATATTTTATGCCACAAATTAAAAAGCTTATAGACTTTATAAGACCATTCAGGACTTACTTTTGTAATGTAGGCATTTATCTTGAATTTTTAAAAGTCCTTCCATGATAACTATATATATAAATTTGTTCTTTTATCAATAGATGGGGCCTAGCCACAAAGTCTAGGCTCTTGATGGATGTACTATGATTAGATTTGGTTTTTAGATCATGAGACAAATTAGAAATTTATTATCTGACTGAGAGTTAGGTTTAAAACAGAATGCTCCTCCTCAAGTAATTATTAATATTAGAAGAACTTAAAAGATGCTGCAAGGCCTCAGATAGGAAAAAGTAACATTTTGAGTCTTTTTAGCTTTTAACCTCAGATCAAAAGTTTGTTCCACGCTTCCCCTTACTCATCACATTTTTTATCTTTATAATACTAAAATAGACCTTAACTTCTTGCCTTCTGTTTTTAGGCATTTAATTTTCACACTAAAATTTTTTACCAAGAAAATAAGGTTTTTGGTTTAATTTAAGGTTTTAACAAAGAATTTTCTTAAGTTTATCTTACTTTGTAGCCCACGTGATAATTTAAAAGAGGTGAAAAATGCTCTAAAGCAATAAATATTGGGAAATGTTACCCTATGTTTGTAAATAAATCAAACATTATGATGATAGTACGTCATTTAGACTTTATTTTGAACCAAATATAAGTGTTACGCAGGTTCAAGTTGACAAGTAATTAGAACTGTTATTATGTGACTTATAACTAACCTTAACGTAAATTATTTTTTAGATACAGAGTTCCAAGGGTAACTTCTACCTTTAATATAAATCTAAAAATGATGTGACGAAGCTAGGTGGCTCCTTTATGTATGTAAAGAGCTTCTCATATGGGAAAAGTCAACTCTCCAGAAGTGTATTAATCTTCTTTCATGTCTATATTGTTTTAAGTTCTTTTCTGGTAACTGCAGCAAAGCTGTATCCTTTGATAGGGCAAGAGTGGTTTGCATCCTAAGACAGGTATAAGAAACTATCTCTCACAAGGCTTGCTTATTCTGACAGCTCAATCCTGATTTCTCTCATTATTTACCTTCCCCCAAAATGGTACTAGAACTTGTTTTTTGAAAGGTTTCTAATGCTTGAGGTTAATCGCCTCAAAAAACCTTCAAGAATGGATAAACACTCTTTACTATCCTCTATTTCTATAATTAACTCATTAATTATAATAACCTTAATATGGAGCTTTGTAATTAATTTAAGATCTAAAATTTTCCCTACATTGAGCTGATAGTGCTTTAGGTTTTTTTGAATATTAGTCAGGTTTGTTACTAGGCTAAGATTCACTTGAGCTATTTCTTAGTATTAGAAGAGCAAAGATTGGCACAGATAGTAAACAATAATCAAAAATTAATAACTTTAGTCACTTACTAAGAGCATGAGAAGATTTACTCTCATAAAGTTTAATATTTCACACCAAATATAAAGCTTACTAATATAAAAAGGTTTAATGTATAGTTTTACTTTCCATCCTGAAACCTTTTTATGGTGTTGCAGTTTACTCAGCCTCTATAACAAGTCATAGTTTTTAATATCAATATAAACAAAAATCTTACCTTCCTAAAGAACTTTTCTCTCTCGTTGCAAACAATTTTACAACTTATTTGTTCAAGTCTAGGTAAGTTTGATGATCTCATTAAAGATTAGTGTGCACCCAATGTTGGGTAGCAGATGGGCAAGCAAAGTTAAGGCACAGGACCAGGCCTCACACCTTTCAATTTTTGTAAACGCCCTGGCAACGCTGGCAGCCTAGATAAAATTAATAGTAAAAAACTAACAGTTAGCATTTCCCTATATTTTAGCCTGGCAAGAGCGCTATAACCAGTTCACAATTACGCCACAATCCCAGCCCCTGTTGTCAGTGGAGCACGGGGTGCATGTCTTCCTGGATATACAACAAATGGAACTTTGGGAGAAATTTTGTGGAGATGTACACACCCATTTTCTGAATGCAGTGTACGTCGCACTGCACTCCATGCCCCATGGTTGGCTGGATCTTGGGTTCAAAAACAAAAATTCAGCGGACAAAGCCACAAAGGTGTGGGTGGTGGTGGACCTCCCAGATGGTCAACGGGTAATTGACATGAAGTGTATTTGTTGGACTTAATCTAAGCAAATTTTCATAACTTTTGACTTTCTACCTACAACAATCAAGCACACCGTTCTGGAGCACCACCTAACGGCTGGGCTCACCAAATATGGGGAAATCCATTCCTTCAAGATATAGCACTTTACGCTCATGATGGACCTGTGCACAGGCAAAGTGATTACAGTACTCACCCCATCTGCAGGGGTAGTGGGAGATTTGACCCAAATCCCACATACCGCTTTTGTGGAAATTGATGGGCGTGAATCCCACCCATTCTAGGTGACCATGTATAATGCACCTCCTATCTGCACCTTCTGTCACACTTTTGGCCGCAAGGCCCATACCTGCCCTGCCAAGAAGGGCAATACTCAAAAAGAAATCATCCTAGATGCAATGAGTGGTGCAGACGCCCATCATGAACTGGCAATAGACACTGACGCCGCCTTCCCGTAGGGCGCGCCTGGATGCTACATCCAAGTTAAGCCTGTGTCCCTGAAGGAGCACAAGAAGGCCAAGCAGGCATGAAGAGTGGTGGCCAAGGTGGTGGCCACAGCCGCATCCATGATCCTGCCCGCCCAGCTCTAGGAGGACATCAAGTCATTTGCTGCAAAAATGGCTTGTGAATCTTTCCACCAATAATATTGGGCCACCCAAGCTGATGACCTGATGGGAGAGTCGGATTCACCTGACCAATGCTACCAAACCTTGATCAAAACCGAGTCACCCACCAATCTACCTACCAAAATTTTGACAACATGAGATGGTGCACTGCAGGTGCACACCACACGAAGAATTGTTCCAAGGTGGGAAATAAGCAGAAGGCAAAAGCCAATGCCAACCCCACCACGAGAGCTTCCCATACTGAACCTTACTCCGTAGCACAGAATACACATGCTGCCATAAAGTGACATGCTGAAAAAGAGAAGGCTGAATGGCACAGGTGCCCTTCCCCTCACACCTAAGGTGCAGTGGGGGAGCCTTTACTATAGGGATGTTGAACATCGCTGGACTCAAGTCCTTGCCATCCTGGGCTAGGAAACTGAGTTTTTTAGAATTTAATTTATCCATGGACATCCTGGCCATTCAGGAAACCCACTGTCTACGTGGTGCAGAAGACACATGAGTAACCATGCTCCTCCTATTCATTTTCCTTTTGGTCACTGCACTGTGGGGTGCTTATTCGAGCAACCTGTAATTTTAAATTCATTTCATCAATTTTGTACCTCGACGCCATGTCCTTGTTGTATCCTTTTCATGGGATGATGAAGTGCACACTGTCATTAACATATATGCCCAACCTGTGAATGAGATCGTTAGGAATTCTTCTCAGCTGTTAATTCCCTCCTGCTTCCCCTTGACCCATTTGTGGTGGGCGACATGAACTGCTGGACCAACCCAGTCACTGACTGCTGGCCCTCGTCACCTACACCCCCGCAGGGCACGTAGAACCTCTCGTTCTAAAAGCCACTTTGTGGTTATTTGATACTCTGCTGCATTATGCATCACTGCTCACAAACATGTCTCATCCCCATGTGCACAATGGCCAGCTGAGGGAAATGTCCAGAATTGACCTTATTCTTGCACCGTTAAAGTCTCAGTTTCAAGTTGCACACTTTACAATGATGAAACTTGATTTATCTAACAGCAGGATGATATTGATTTCCTTCTCTTTGTCACATTTGGTGGCACAGGCGCTGAAGTGGTGCAAACTCCATACCACCAAGATCACGTTGCCCAGGTTTTCCTCGTGGGTGGACATCAAAACCTTGGCTCAAGTATTTTCACACCATTATGTGAAGACCCACTTTCTACCTGGCCAACCTTCAAAGCGAACACCATCCTCCAGGCATGCCATATCTCATCACGTCACTCTCAGGCTTCCTCGGCAGTCATTTTGCACATGCTGGCAGAAGTGGAACACCTGAAATTTAATGTCCCTGTGGCAGGCTACAGCCTGGCTTGGGGTTGTGAGTGGGCTGAAGTGTCTGCTCACCTCAACGCAGTGGTAAGGCAAAACAAACATTGAGTTTGTGTTCAGTATAAGGCACAGAATATAATGGCAGGTGACACGTGCTCCAATTATTTTTTCGAAAATTCTTCACACCGTGACAGAGATTGGCCTGCACACAGGTGAGGCGGCCAGACCACTCCTTCAAAATACTCTAGCCAAAGTGGCAATTTTAGTTCAGAATTATTACCCCAAATTGTATTGCTCCGATCTAATATAACCAGCTGAATTTGATGATTTTCTTGAAAGTAAACTAATCCACACCATTTCATGTTATTCAGAGTTGATGAATTTAATTTCTCAGGATGAACTCTGGTCCACCGTTCGTGGTGCACCATACAAGAAATTCCAAGATCCAGATAGAATTTCTTTTGAGTTCTATAAGAAATACTTCAAATATTTTCCTCCAGCTGCTTACCATAATGAACCAGTGCCCAATGGAAACGTGCCTCCTCCTTGGAGGCCATGAGGCCTACACAATAACGTTGTATAAGAAAGGGGATAAGCTTGATTCAGCCAACTGGCGCCTCATATCACTTACTAACACAGATACTAGACTTTTTACTATAATCATGGAAAACCGCCTAGGGGTAGTTGCTTCTGCTCTCATTTCCCCTGAACAACTTAGTTTCATTCTAAAACGGGTTTTTTGGGGACAACATACATACTGTAGCCAATGTCTGCCAATCCACGGCTTCTTTAGCACTTGTTATTTTAGACCAGCAGAAGACCTATGATAGAGTCAACAGGGATTACCTCAAAGCCTGCCTCAACAAGTTCCACCTTCCCCATCGTTTCATTAATTGGGTGATGTTACTCACAGAATCTGCCAAAATGGCCGTGCATGGCCCTGGCTTCCTCATGGATGTAGTTCTCCCTCACAGGGGGCCTACGCCAAGGAGACCCTCTAAGCCCACTCCTGTATAACTTCAGCCTTGGCCCACTTCTTCGCAATGTAAATGCCAGCCATACTGGGGTCCATGTGCAAGGCCAAGCACCAGTCAAGATGTTGGCGTTTGCTGATGATTGTGTGGTTAGGGTGTCTAACAAACAAGATGCACGCGCGCTTATAACTACTATCAAGGTTTACTCCAGGGTAAGTAACGTTGCACTTAACGCCTCCAAAACTGAAATCATTCTCCTTGGTTGGTACCAAGCCCGCTGGTCACCAGCGCCCCATTTTCTACCTGCTTCACTAGCTTGCTCACGGGTTCGCTTGCCCTGCCCACCCCAGACCGCCCCGCTCATGCTTCCCTTTGTGCCAAGACCCACCGCTGGTCCTGTCCGCCATTTGGGGGTGTGGCTGGAGGCGGGAGGGTATGTCTCAATGGTGATGGAGCACCATATCCTGGACAATGTTACCAAACGCGTAGCTTCCCTCAGAGCCTGCCAAACCTCCCTTACAGGAAGGGTAGTGCTGGCCAACTCTATTCTCCTATCTAAAGTTTAATTTTGGGCCCAGGCTGTCGCCTTTTCCCCATTTTTCTTCAAATCATTATACGCCCTTCTGCAAGGGTGGCTCTGGCTAGGCTCCCATCGCCAGTACGCCTGGATGTCATGTTTGGCCCTCGCCATAGTTGTGGTATGGCCTCTCTTAACTTTGAGGCCCACGCCGCAAAACTCTTGGCACCTGGATTGCAGAAGTCACCAACCCAACGCTCTCATACCTGAACTGGTCATGTGCGGCCCTCTACAACTTCTCCAACGCCCTGGGCCTCATCAATCCTACCCACCCCCATTATCTGTTAAAGTATCTTTCCACACCCTTCTGCTGCAGGCCCGCATGGGACGTCGCCCCACTTCAAAAGAATTCTCCTCTCCATGCGGAGTAATGAGTGGAGAATTCGCATAATGGGCACACCGCCCAGGGGGGTCGCCCTACTCCTCAGTTCATCCAGGAAGTACATAGACAAGCCATTCTGAATAATGTGATACCCATAAGGTCCCCTGTCATGGACAGGGTGGACTTCCTGGACATGTTGGAAATCCCCTACTCCTTCAATACCCAGAAAGCCATTTGAAGTACGCCCACCACCCTCTTCTGCAGCCACATATATGTCACCATGTGTGGCGCCACTTGAAATGGGTATATAGTACTTCTGAGCGCTCTAATGCTTTGCACTCATCTTGTGTTGTGTATGACCAGTATATAATCTTTGGTTCACCGCCTGGAAGAGTGACCCCCATCAAAAGTGATCTAGCGTGAGGTTCAAAATCTTTTTTGCCAGGATCAAACACGGCCCTTCAGCCTATCTAAGGACATCTTAGCCTTGTCCTTGAATTACCATATACCACATTCCCTAAGTGCCTTAGTTGTTGCAATCTCCATGTGGAATATCCACACAGTTGTCTTGGATGCTATCTCAGGCTCTACTCCCACCCTCCAGGAAGCTGTACACTGGTTCCAGTCGCACCTCATGGACCACTTTCAAGCATAGTTGTTTGGGTACCTACCATCCCATCGTCGTCAGTTGGTCTCATCATGGTTTCTAGATTGGTTCATCACTTCAGACCCCTTCCTGCATACGTTCTCAATAGTGGTGCAAGCCCTAACATGTAACCCCCCTTTCATTTCTTGGCATTCCCGCTGGCAACAGGAGATATAGTTTGCTTCTCTAGGGTGCCCCCCTTGCTAATATTATTTCCTTTGTTTACATATAAGAAGTTTCTATCCCTGGTCAGCCTTCCCCGAATAAAAATTATAATTAAAATTAAAAAATCTTACATTCCTTATCTAGTTTGTACTATGGATGTTTCCGATGCCAAGGATCTTTAGTACAATATGATAATATAGAATTGGCAACTAAGTATTTTTTTACAAAAAATGGAATGAGTGATAGTAGCCTTTTTGTAACTTTAGAAATAAAAAAAATGAATATTTTTGATAGAAATCTAGATTGTATTTATTGTTAAATTTTACTATGTTTCCAAAGTAGTTCTATATGCTATAAATACTAAGTTAAGGCCCAGGGTTTTTGTAGGTGGAGACAGTAAGGGACAGAGGTTCTAATAAGTATAGTTGGGCGGAACAAGTATTTAATTTTAGTACTAAGGCTTTTGTCCATTACGTCAAGGACGCTAGGTGCACTTAAGTGGGTTAAATGTGGGAAGGATGGTGAGTGATTCACAATTTAAATAAGGCTTTCACCAAGGATATATGGATGTATTTGCTTAGAGTTTGGAATAGTTAACGCCAATTATAAAAGATAAATACACCTGAAAATATAATCTTTGTCCTTTAGAACTTTACTAAAAGCCCCTGAAAATAAGTTACCTTACACTGTAATAGTTTAAGATATGGCTGTGATTCTCAAGTTTGGTGGCACTGTTCTTCATAGTTCTGCAACTTGCCACCTGCACATAAGTTTTTAAGTTTGTAGAAAAAAGACAGATATACTTAGTTCCTATCGATTTAACTAGTATTACTTCACAATATAGTATATCAATCTCGAAAATTATTACTAAACTTTCTGGCATAACTCAAGTCATGATCTGCCCTGAAATCATCTCCACCAGCTCAGAAGATATTAATGAGGCCTTCTTCTATCATCTCTTGATAGTTTCCTCGCATTCTCCAAGTACTCTTCTAGCTTTCAGGTTCTTTCCTCAGCTTTGTGCTTATTCAGTTTGTTCAGATATCATATCAGTCCATAATACTTTACTGTAAGCAGTTTCACACTTCTGTAACCATAAGCTAAATTGGGGTAATAAATGCCATCACAAACTTGAAACTCATACTAGCTAGGATGTAACATTGTTTAATATGATCCCCTTTTATCACTATTAAATTTTGATATTGAGTTATATATGAAAGAAAGATATGGTAGTTTCTTATACTTGGTGGTTCCTGATCTTCTCTAATCTTGTATTACTAAAGACATGATACTCCCATCACACATTGATTTCCTCTAAATTGTAACTAAACATGATATATAAACTAAAAGAGGCACAGTCTCTCGACCTCTTGATGGGATAATGAACTCCTATTTTCTGAACAACAGGGGCTAGTGGAATACAATGCTCTTCCAAACCTTAAGGAGGCACTCAAAGAAGGACTTTACTCCTTAATTTTGTATTTTAAAAAGAATCACACTTTAATGATTAATCTCAATGCAAGGTACATCCAGTGGTAGGTACTTCGCGTTTAGGTGAACGTCATATTCAGTCTTAAATGGAATACTATTACCCTTTTTATCTGTAAAGCTAATATATTATACTTCTCATTTCTAAGTTGATATACATAGGGCATGTGTCTGGTGTTTTTCATTCAAAATTATGTTTTGTAGGTTTAATTCTTCAAAAAAGGCAATGACTCTCATCATGTATCATAACTATAGGTTGTCTTAAATGGTGATATACTGGGAGATGCATGATCTAAGTATTTTTAGCTAGATTAGTTTATCGGTAAGAGACTAACCCTTTTTGTCCTTTCCTGGATTCACATATCATCTAATTACTGATTAGACACCTAGATACCATTTCAGTTTGTCAATCGTCAGAATATGGTATGTGGTGGACAAATATCACTTAAACACAAGATATTATAATATTACATAAAATATGACATGAATTATGTCACATATCAGAAACAACCATATATGATATGTCATGAAAATGTAACACATGCTCCATAAAAATTGGTAATCTCTTCACCGTAACTTTTATATTATTGTGAGAAAAAAGTGAGCTATTTTTGTAAACCTGTTCACCACTACCAAGCCTGAATTCTAACCTTGGACTGGGGTAGCTGTGTGTTGAAGTCCAAAGATCAGGTTTTATGGGCCACAGCACCATCATCATTGGCTCCTAATGTGCCTCTGAGTTTTCCCAAAAACTTTAGTTTATCCACAAATTTTTAGCTGGCTGGGTATTCTTGCCAAATCTCCACTAGTACCTGGCGTTATAGGTTCACATTGTTAAACACAGATTATGTTACGCCCTTAATGACCAACCATGCTTAATTTTTTGTAGTCATGCTTGACTTCTGACCGTTATAGTCCTTTTACACAAAAATTTGACCCTTCTAATATACTCATCCCTTTATAGAGTATAACTTTTGATACCAAACATATATTTATAATGCTAGAAATATCGTCAAAAATAATTTAACTTAAGAAATCAGACTTATAGGACATCCAGATTTTTTGCCCTCTTCCTAATAGCATCAGGTAAGAGAGTTACATCATGAGCTTCTTACTTTTTATATTACCTGCATATAATACTCCATGCTTTTTCTTCTAATGGCTCTGATTATAGTTAATAACTTGAGTTATATGATATTACATTAACCTTAACATGCTTAATCCAAAATATATTCAGGACTGATTTAGCCAATATATATTACTGTATGGTCAATTGCCATAATGTGTGAATAATGTTAAAATTATCGTGATCCCTCATTATCAGATGAGAGGCTTATAACCACACAGGCATAAACACTAGTTTTTCAAATGCTAGATAATTGCTAAAGATCCTTTGCCATATATGATTATTTGACTAGTGTGGTTAAATTCTTAGAAAAAAATTCTATAAAATATAACCCAATATCATCCCTCTTCTATAAAACCTTCTATAAGACAAAATCACAGTCTTTAATTGTCATAACAAGAGGTTTGACATAGCTCTCTTTCCACTCGGCGTAACTTTCTGAGAAAAATCTTACAAAAAAAACAAATCTCAATCGCCCACCATAGTTTCACTATGATGACCTTGGATTCCCCGCCAGCTGCCCCAGTGTGGGGCAGTGGTGAAACTCCCCCTGTCATTTTCCATCCAACAGGAAAACGTGCTTGGACTGGCATTCACAGTCATATCAAACCCCTAAAAATGATTCATTCCTCTCAAGGATCTCAACACCCACCTCACTCATACTCAAGCAGTGCCTCATTGCCTCCTGGTGCTCCCCCGGAGCAACATGCATTCAGCCTTAGGGTCAATTATGGGATACTTTTAGCTTACCACAACCAAACCATTATCAAAATGGCTCAGGTGGTGATGCATCCTGCTAGTTTTATTGACTTCTGCCCCTACAAGGGGTATTTAGATCTTGGCTTCACCTGTGAATCTGATGATGCCACTGTGGCAACTGTGCCCCTGGTTTTCCAGGGTACCCCTCTCCACACAATTTGGACCTGGCTCCCAGTGGATACCACTTTGGTGGTTCAGTTTGTTGGTTTGCCCATCCACCTTCACCTGAATTGCTCCACCAGGAGCTGATGGAAGGTTTGGCAGCCTATGGTTCCAACCCATCTTGCAATTTGTGGTCCCAAATGGGGCCACACGCTTCGCTGAGCCTTGAGCATATGCCACAATCAGCCTTGAACCTAATAAAATTGCCTTGGCAATTCCCCCTCACGACATCATCCCCTCTGCCTCTAATATCCATTCTGGGCCCACATCAAGAGCGGGTGGACAAACTGTCAATCCTTTTTCAAGTTGTACCACTCAAAATGTAAGTGCACATCCTTAGCTGCTCCTAAAAGCTCTGACTTTTCATCCGCCAGCTTCCAATCCACCGCCCACCCTGTGCCAGCTTTGGTATAGGGTACGATCCTATCTCCCCCTCCCCCAAAGCCTGTTGCTGCAGCTGTGCAAACAGCCACCAATCAGCCTCCTCCTTTCCCCAGTGCCACAAACGCTCCTTTCAATCAAGCACAGGATTGGTCCCCAGTTCACTCCCATGCATCCTCCAACAAACTAACCAAACCTCAGGAATATGCTGATTCCCCAATTCAATTCAAATCAAAATCCTTGGGATCTATTGGCTGAGATTAATGAGTCAGAAATAATATTTAAGACTATACTATCCGACTCAAGCAGTTTGTGTTTACTAACCATGACGCTACACTATCACCTCGCTTATATGCCCCCAGCAAAATGCTGAAACATTCCGCATTGACCATAAGATGGCTGTTGAAGTAACAGCTAAGCTAAATTGTCGTCCTCTCCGCAAAGATGCCACCAAATCAGTGGTGATGCTCGCATAAGGAATCTCTCCTCCAATTATCCCCTCTACCACTAATAAGCTCAAAAAGCAGATGGTGACTGATTCTCACAAAGCTGTCAATGACGCCATCCAGCACATGACAGTAGTAGTGCGGAATCCCAAATCCAATATTAACTGCACAAATATCGCCACGTTTGTAAAGCTCTCTGATGCATATATGAAAGCTTAAACAGCTTTGGCTTTTACATCAGATCTTTTACATTCAACAGCTATCTTATGCCACCCCAATCATTAGAAATTTATCTCCACATCCCGCTGACGCCCCAAAGCCCCTGCTCTCCTCTGTAGCCTGTGCTCTGCTTTGGGGTGAAGCAGAGGCCGAGGATGAGCCCCCTGATCCCCCCTCCCCTTCCTTCATGATGGGATAAGCGGTTCCTGCTGCCCCACCTGGTAGGTTGTGTTCGCGTTTTGTGTGTCATCCGCTCATTTTGGCAGTTCACTCATTTTTTTGGTGAGGATTTTTGTTAGCTTTTCAAGTTTTGGTAATGTCCATCCCCTGGTCAGCTTACCTCAATTAAATAAAAAAGAGGTTTGACATAATTTACGTGGCCAGGAATGGAGCACTATCAAACAGAGAATATTAAGTCAAAGAAAAGCACTTTCACATGAGACAATAAACTAAAAACCCAATCGACTGTAAGTCAGCTGTAAAAAAGTTAAGATCCTTAATAAAATCTATGCAAAGAATGAAAAACTTATAAAAAGTGTGAATTTTATTCTACTAAAATCGTGTATGTTAGGATACAATAGCGTCCACTATACTTTGTGTCATGCTGACGTGCAGTCAGCTAAGTACATAATAAAGTGACCTCATACAGGCAAACTTGTATGCAGACAAATTGGGAAAAAATTTGTTCCTGGAATTGCTCAAAATAACTTTTTGTGTGCTGTTTTGTTTCTCAAAAAGACTTTATAAAATCCAGCGGATGGTTGCACAAAGGTTGGACACGCTGATTCACTTGGAAGATGATATGGAGATCGCGGTTCTCAAGCAAAGATGGTAATATATACTAAATAGAAGCAGGACGCTTCTGGACAACATATTCTTTAGATAAGCAGCTTCATACTGATGAAGCCAATGGGGTTAACACCAATATTGATCTCGCAATAAAGAGTCCACTGTAGCTTATCAACCAAAAAGTGAACTCTTTTTCCATCTCCATCACTACTGTTAAGTTCTCTTTCTTGCTGCAGTCACTTACAAAACCTACACAAGCAAGTAGTCTCACTCAAAATTTGTTTGTCACCATCTCAGCGAAATCAGAACCCTAATACCTCATTTCTTTGTTTTGACCTTTTAATTTGATTCATCAACAATATCAAAAACTAAATATAGTTATTTTTTATTATCCTTGGCTTCCAGTCACCGGTAAGTAAGTTATACTGTGTACCAATTGGCTCTCCAAGGAAACCAGATCCAGCAGATTCCTATTTGATCATCCAATTGCAAATACAAATACAAACATTAATGGAATCTTTTTATTCAGCCTATCATGAGAAAACCATCTAACTATTTTCCAGCAATATCCCACTTAACCAGATAATATTCATCCAATGGTGTTTGGGCCAATCCAGTGGTTCAATTACTGCTTGTAGGACTGAAGGAACTTAGCATGCACTCAGTTAATGAGTTAACCGGTCGCTTAGTTCATAATTGTGTAAGCATCAGTGCCTGTCTTATCTAATCTCTATAGACCAGTCCATATGCTAGTCAACTTATTCCGCCATCCAATACCATGCTGATCGTGGAACAGGACATTTTCACCGATTGAGAACTGCAGCAGTCCACTGCGGCATCATTGATCAAAATCATACACCCTAATTATTAAGCTAAGATGGTTGAGTACGCTTCAGTATAAAGTTTAACGAGCGTAGATGTCATATTTGTCAGATACTGTTGGGGTCTGTTCTACCTGTATCCTCTATCTATGAGTACAGGAGTGGAAGCAGAGCTGGGTGTCTACCATAGTGTAATTAAAATGGACTCTTCCCTGTCAATGAGTGATAACTGATGCTTTAAGCAAAAGCTGCAGTGTAGAGAAGGGTACTCCATTCAGAGGCTCAAATCCCCAAGCTTCCTAAGGATATTTACTAAAGTACCATTAAGCATTTAATGGTTTTATTGGATTCTGGATGATAGGGAGTGGTTAGCACCCCACAAATTGGCATTGTTTCATTCAGCTTTGGAAGGACATGGGAGGTGAAGTTAGTTCTGTTGTCCGTGATTATGAACTAAGGGCAGCCATGCCGTTGAAAGACACACTCCATTATGAACTTAGCAACAATTATGACCCTCAGGTCGTGAATGTCTCGCGCTTCCACCCACTGGGTTGGGTGATTTATCACTACCAGAATGTTTTTAGAGCGATTTGCACTTGTTGACAAAGGACCTACAACGACAATGGAACCCATATGCCAAGCGAAACGGTGTTTAAACCAGATGATAGGTGGTTTTCTTATGAAAAATTTTACTCTACATGACATTGATGACAACAGGTGATAGCTTTCAGCACATCAAAATTCATATTTTCCCAGTAATACTGTTTTTGATTTAGACGTTTTCCACAGTTCGTTATACTCCACCGCCTTATAAGCATCCAAAATAATACTCAGTCAATCAGAGGGCTTTAGGAGACTCACTGTGACCCCACCAACCTTTTAAAACAACTCACCATACCTCAAGAAGTTTCCGCTTTCACCCCATCCAGCACCTGAATACTTTGAGGTGACTCGTCAGCATATATTCCATTAGGAATTTTCTTATACATTAAGTCAGCTGAATCCTCCATAATAGTGACAATTAGCAAGCGAAATAAACAGTTGACATTCTGTTGTTTTGCGCCTGGACAGTGTATGATCATAAATCTTATGCTTGCAGCTAGAGCGCCTACCATGAGAGGTGGCCTTCAGTCTCATGGGATTTTGTAACCAGCGTAGCGAAGCATGATTGGTTACAACTTTAAAGCATATTCTGTGGAGATATACACAAAGATGTTTGTAAGCATATATTTCTGGTATTCACTCCCATTATGTCACAGTATAATTCCGCTCATGACAGTTCAAGCTATGGATGCAGTAAGTGACAGGATGCTCCACCCCTTCAGCGTCCTGCTGAAACAAGATCGACCCCAAAGAGGGCAGAGAAGCATCAATCTGCACAATAAACTATTTCTCAAAGTTCAGATATTGTAGCACTGGAGCGCTAATCAGCAATATTCAAAAAGCTTCAAAAGTGCTCTGGCTTCAATTTATCCACTCAAAAATGACGTTCTTTTACATCTCAAAGATGGGGACCCAATGCAGCTAAGATTGGGAATGAACATATGATAGTACCTGATCATGCCCAAAAACGGATAACTCATTTGACCTGGCGTTGGGCAATCTTTTGGATGGCTTCTATCTTGGTTTTTTGTGGGAGGAAACCACTAGTGTCTACCACAAGCCAGAGATATTCGAGTTGCTCCTATAAAAAGTACATTTGAGAGGCTTGATCTTAATGTTAGCCTCTTCAAGCTGGCGTAACATCTCTTTCAGGTGATTGAGGTACTACAATAATGTCCAGAAAATAAAATTTATTTCATTAAGGTAGACAAGGACACATGACAGTTTGAGACCATTAATCGTGTACATGGCACTTTAAAAGGTAGCCTGAGCGTTACAGAGCCCTTTGCAACATTTGAGTGGGCTAAAATAACCCTTTGGTGGTAATCATGGTGCATTTTTTCCATTCCGCCATGGGTAACTTAATATTCTAGTACCCTGAGATCAGGTGCATAGCTGAAAAATAGAAAGCCCCACCCAAGCATTTTAAGGCTTAAATAATTCTGGTCAGCGGGTGTGAATCTTTTTTAGTGATGCTATTGAGTTTCCTATAGTTGATCACTACCTAATAAGTGCCATCCTTTTAAGGATCATCACCAGCATGGCCCAAGGGCTTTTTGACAACTTGAGAATACCCTGCTCCAGCAACTTCCCTATTTCGTCAGACACTACATCCCTCACAGCCTTGAGCGAAGTATTGACCAAGACTGAATTGTGGCATGGTCCCTGGTGACTACTCAATTAACCATACCATGAGTGCACCCCAGATTATGATTGTGTGAAATGAAAATCTCCTAATATTTTTGTAATAACGTCATTGCCTGATTTTCTGCTCCTCAGATAGCCCTGTCAAAGCTTTGCGCAGAACTACCGCCAACACACCAGCTAAATTCTGGGATGGGAGGCCAAGCTCATCATTTAAGCAAAATTCATGAATCTGATGGATCTCGTCAACAGGAGTAAGATGTAAATAAGCCACCACCTGATAACTTTGTACCATAAGATGCTCCTTCTGCAGGTTGGCTAAAAGCACTTAAATTTCCTTGGGGACAGATACCAAGATTTCTGGAGCCACATGATGCTCAAGGCATGATTGTTGATAGGGACCAAGGACCTCCCCGACCAGTCCTTCTGGTATCTCCACTTCATTTTCCATTACCACAATGGCTTAGTGTCCAGATGATATCATTAAAGCAATAGCTGATTATATTGGTATTTTCTGGCACTCATATATTTGATTGGGAATAACTCTAATCCTCTGCTTTAACAGTTGGTAGCGGATGGGTAATACCCTGTCATAATATGCAAGGTTGATTTGACCATCTTGGACGGACTCCTGTGGTACCTTTTAAAAAAAAAGTAGATAGGGATCCGCTGGCCCAGTATCTTGAAGGTTTCTCTGCCATGCCAACCACATTCCCAAACTGATGTATGAAAGCAGCGCTAATTACATGTCATAATTGTGGTTTGACAATACAATTGTTGGTGCTGAGACATCACTACCCTGAACCAAAGAGGCAATGTATTGTATGCACCTCTAATATGGTACTCTTTTGTCCCCACAGTTACGTATAACACCTGGTGCTCCACATTGATTTCAGTGGAAGCTTAGCTGCCAGCCTTGTGAATACTATATTAATTAAAACAATGGTGTCAATAATAGAACATTTTTGCGTTTTCTCTACAAAGATATCACATTAAGTACACTTGGGATAAGAAGAACCATGACTAAGTAATACATGAACGTCCAAGGAAATCTTATTATTGAAAAAGTGCATAATATGAGATGCGACTTGTGGGAACTACTTTATGATCTGCTCTACTGGTATGGCGACGTTCACGCCCTCTAATGAGGCCACATATGAGGAAGTTGAGGTTTTTCAGCTGAATTAGCTCCAGGATCTGGCAGGTGTATGATTTCTGAATCTCGTGGTGGCTTCCTCTCACAGTTCTCTCTTTGGCTTGAGAGCGATAACCACATTCACACTGTCGATGGTGTGTTGATAAAGAAAGGTATCATTGGAGTCATGTTTATTGACATAGACTGATTTGCATGATCAGATGGGACAAATTAATTCTACGTATCAGTAGAGCGTCTCATCTCTACTTTGCTTGTTCCTTTCCCTGCTCATCTAATTTCTTAGAAAAGCCTGAAAGTTTTGTTTTGCAGGTCACTTTACCACGACATTACCATACTGACCGCATTCAAAGCAAGCTTTTATAAAGGTATCTTTTTTGGCTGACTTTACCCAAAGTCCAAGGGTTTGCTGGAGGAGTATCATTTGGATGATGCTGGCCACTTGCAGATGGTCCTCCAAAGGCACGATGGCCAGTCTCAGGTCCCCGTTGAGCGTTAAAGGTGGCGGACAATCGCAGCAGGTAGTTTACAATCTTCATAGGGAGAAATTCCCGCAGAGAACTAGAGCTATTTCATTATAGAGCTCACAATGGAGTTTTATGGCGGCAGTCATAATAGTACTAACTTTATCCTATGACAGTATTCCCACCCCTATGAGTACATGCACTTTCACATTGATATTCAGCAAATGTCAAAAGGTTTTGTTCCATTGAAACCCAATAGTCAGGAATTCTGCTTTCCATTATATCATCTTTTCTACCCCACCAGACAAGCGGAGCACTGTATCATTGACTTTCTGTTGGTCACAGAGCAATTCTCCAGGTAACAGGTGACTTGGTCATCACTTTTGACATCCTGGGTGTATATTAGCAACTTTACCTTACAGAGATATGAACCCCTTTGATAGCAAGCTCAAACCTCGTGAAGAACCCATGCATATTACCTCCCCAGTTAAATGGGGGCAATTTTTGACCCACACATATTCTTTTTAATCCTGGCTGCAGTTCCTCAAAGAAAATTGGGCCATATCCAGTCAGGCGAATGGCTCTCCTACATGGGGCCATAGGTGGCCCACAGAATAGATCTTGTAACTGTCGCAGATTATGGAAAAGTGGTGCTCTCTTAATCCAGAATGGCTGTGATGACCGGAGGTAGCTCACTCGCCAACTCATGATATTTGTCCCTGAATTAAAACTATCCCCGCTCAGATCCCTTCACCCTCTATTCCACAAACAATGCCTCCACAATGCGCTCCGCTTTAGCTACTCCACATTGACAACGCCTTTAAATGGTGTCAGAAATTTTTTTCCAACAAAAGGACTCTGCTAGTGTGCCAGGACAACCAGTATGGAGACTGGCTGACCCTGCCTGTTTCGCCTTCATAGGCATACCAACTCCCTACAAGTTCACATCCAACCCTTCAAATCAGCAGACCAACGACTTTACCGTAGCCCCATGGTTCCTCTTGGTTGTGCCCTAGCAAGTCCATCCCCCATCCTGGATAGCTATGGCACTCCTGAGCTGCACCACACGCATGACCAATCAACAGTCCCTCTTGGGTGTGCCCCAGTGGGTCCATCCCCCATGCTGGGCGTCTATGGCACTCTTACACTTCACCGCCCTCCTGGCTGACGGCCATCAGCACCACATTGCTGATGGCTGGTTGGCCTGGTTCCCGTTGGTTCCTCATAGGGCTGAGGTATGGGAGCTGGCAGCATCGGCCATTCCAGGCACGTCACCTCACGCCTAATTTGGGGATCTACAGTTCCATTATCCCCTAATCTAGAAGACTAACTACTAACAAAAATAAGATGGGCGCATGAGAGATCTTTTTTGAAAGGAAATGATGACTATTTATACCATAGGCTACTGCGCCTATTCAAAACCCATTGGCCATCCAAGCCAGAACTTCATCTAATCATCAGTCATCCATGATACTAATTCCTTCCAATCCACCCGTCCTGTACACCAAATATTATGTTGCCTCATCCTTGGCATGAGTCGCCAACAACCATATATAAATTTATATTATAAACATAACTTTGAGCATCCTTGGCATAAGTTGCTGGTACTCCAAATTATGCAGCAAAATCATAATTTGACTATTTAAAAAATACTTTGGCTTTCCAGCAAAAAATCTCACAATCATTCTTGTATGGCAGTTGGCGTCAAGATAAGATTAGACCAAATTCATATTATAGGAAGTGAAATCATCAGATATATGATAATGAATACTTCGGCTTTCTGCTGAGAATTCCTACAATCATCCACAATTTTCAGTCAGCGCCAAACTAGGAATCCGCTGAACCTAAGTGATTAATAAGTATATAACCTTAAATAATATCAAACTAGGTGATTAGCCTGCAATCACACATGACTAACTGACACCCCATAATTCTGATATTATTGAGAGGAATACATCTGGTTAATTTTCTGACACCTGGCATCCTGTCTTTGCTCATAGACCTCTCTTTGTAATTTTCAGCTTATATCCTTCCCCGCAGCCAGTTTCACTTGAGAGTTTGAAGATTTTCAACCACATCTTTGAGAGAACCTTGCAATCTGGAACACTGCCAAGAATTATCATGAGCTTGATGAGAGGCATTGACTAAGTGATTTACCAAGGCAGTTCATTCTCAAAGGAGCTCCTCATTTGATTGTCAAAGATTTTCCATACTAATCCTGCTGCGGTAGACAGCAGATTCAATACCTAACACCAAATTTGATAATTTCTTGCATGAACCATTTGGTGTCCCTCCCAAGGTAGTTACATCCCCAGATCCAGTTAGTAGTGATTCCACTCTGGTTAAGAAGCTCTCCCATAATTTAAAGTAGCTCTTTATTTAACCAGGATAAAATATGGTCCATATGGCTGTGAGCATCAGCAACCTGAGTGTGTATTTGAACAAAAGCCCCTCTATCTCCATGAATTTCAGTTCAAAACATATCAGCAACAACTGATTATCATTTTGTTGTGCTTGCGCAAACCGCATTACATTCTTAACTTCAATATTGTGTCTTGATAGGACTTACAGGAGCTGCCAAATAGATGGCTGTACATATGCAACAAGATATACTACCGCCCATTGGAGTTAAGATGGTATGTCAGGACGATGGTATTCATGTCCAGGTATGACAGATATGAATTCTAGTATTGGTCCTGATCATGTTGGTTAAAGAATATACTCATAAAACTTTCTATGTAGTCCCAATCATAAAGATGGTACCCTTGAATATACCATTACATTATACTATGAAGCTTAGAAGCGTAGAATTCCATGTGATGTCCAAACTGGGCTGACTTAAGAACCAGACAAGCGGATAGTTGCAATTCAATTATGAAGTCACCAAGGTCAGCTGGCTCAGTCACATTAAACAGGGCGGGTACCTTATCTGAAGATTCCATAGGGTCGCCACTATATTTTATATTATAACCCACAAGGTTTCAGCAAAAATGGTTAGAATCTGCCATAGTTACAGTGATTTGAGATGTAGTGTTGAATCAGTAGGCTCCCTGTAATAGCACCACTGTCATTTCTCCAGTAGAATTGATAATATCTGGTGGATGGTTGCACAGAGGTTAAACCCACTGATATAACGGGAAGACAATATGGACATTGCTGTTCCAAGAGCAAAGATGGTAGTAGATACTAAATAGAAGCGGTTCACTTCAGGACAACAAAATCTTTATTAAAAGCATCTTTGTACTTCTGAAACCAATGGAGTCAACCCCACTATCCACCTCACCCTACAGAGTATACTGTAGCTCATCCACACAAAAGCAAACCCTTTTCACATCTTCATCAATACTGTTAAGTTCTCTTCTTTGATGTGATCAAATTCACAACCTCTACCAAACAGGCAGACTCACTCACAATCACTTATCAACATTTTGGCGAAATCAGAGCCTAATTGCTGCATAACTCATTATTGACTTTCAGGATTTGATCCACTGACAATTATCAAGAACATAATAATATATCTATTTTCAATTATCCTTGGCTTCCCTTCGCCAGTAATTCTTTTATACTGAGTATACCTTAATGGCTCTCCAAGATAATCAGATCTGGCAGATTCCTATGTAATTGTCCAATTGCCAGTACAGACACTAATGGAATTATTATATTCAGCATAGCGGGAGGAAACCATCTTATTAATTTCTGACATGCTGTAAATGTTCCTCTAGATTCTTGCTACAAATCGGGATATTATTAAAAACTATGATGTCATGGCCCATAAGGTTTCTCAGAACCGTGCTAACCTTATAGTGGATGTTCTGTAGGTATTTTATGGTTCAAACGGCATGGCTAAATACTAAAGAAACTAAAATGTAGTTAAACAAAGAGTCAATACAATGCCCTTCTTTATGCATACTCAATTAAAGCATCCTAAAGTCTACTTTGAAATACTTTATTGTCAGATTTTTTGTTGCTTAGGTAATCTGCATCATGCACCGGGTAATAACCATACTATAATACATATCTTTTTTTGTATCTTCCACAATACCACAGGCTAAAATTTACTTAATAAACAAAAATAGAACAATAAGAGGGCTGTATCACACAATTCAATTTTTCCTAAATCACAATTAGGATTTGTGAAAAGCCATCTGCTCTCAATAATTACAACCATATTCTAGCTCGTGTGAGGTGTTAAAATCTTCCAGAGAATTAATTACTTGGTCATAAAAACCTACAACTCTAAAACTGCTTAATTTCCTTCTCACTTATATTCTAAACCCACTGTTTGAGGTAATCTAAATATCTAACTATATTTACCAAGGATAGGAATCAATAGTTGTAGAAACTTGGGTCTCACTACTTTTTATCAGCCATTTCAAGCTCTCATTGCACTCTAATCATGATGGCGTTACGCCTGTATGGTTAAAATTTGTTCATATGGTTTGTTCATTAAACCCTAAAACTACTTGAATTGGGCATCTTTAAGCACCCAAAACTCCAATTTTATATTACACTTATAATTTCTAAGCTGATGGCCTCAAGTAGCAGTAACCCACCAACTGCTTCTTTTTACAAAGGCCATTTCTTTGCAACCATATTAAGTAAACTTTAGATTTAGGAACATAACTTAAAAGATAAGGTTATGTAAAGCTCACTAACCAGTAGGGCCAATACACTCGGACTTTTTTCAGAATGAAATTTCATATTCAACACTGAGGATGATGCAATAATATCTTTCTCATGTAGAAAAATGTGTAGGGTTTTTATCTAGTAGATATTTATAAAATTATTTGAGGTGGGTTGACCTTGGGACAAATATACCACACCAAAAATGTTTTCTAGCCAGTACAGGTTTTAAACTCAAAACTTGTACTAGGGGTGGAAGCAGTTTTACCCGCTCAGCTAACCACCCTTTATCTAGTAGATATTTATGTTTTTATGTTTATATGCTCTTAATAACTTAGCTACGGCTTCAGATGATATGTTACTTGGCTAAGGGTAACGTAGATGGGTGGCATTTAATAAACTTGGAAAGATTGTCACTCAACGTCCTGTTAGACCTATATATCTTAAGCTCCTAGTAATGCTTTTCTTCCCAGTATAGCTCCAAAGATTCCCAGATATACTCAACAAAAAATTTTGCTACCATGCTGGAGCTCTATTGATAAAGACATGTGCCTTCAATATGGACTAGTAGAATCTTCTTTTTATAGAAGCTTCATAGATTTTACATAGACTTTACATAATATCTCCTAAATTCCAAAGCCTGGAAACCCATTTTAAGGCATCAATAGAGATATGTAACCCACTGTCATCGCCTTAACATTGGCATTTTGTTACTATTCAGGGTAAGCCATAAATAGATTATTAAACATGGGATTTCATTCTTTACATGAGCCAGATCCATTTTATAAACCATGAAATAGCAGAAAATATAGCAGGCATAAGTTTGTTATTATCTTTTCCACTTGGCTGCCACTTACCACCTTTCTTGGTTTTAATTGAACTCAATATCTTAGAAAATAAATTTTTGAGCAAGCCTTTGGTAGCTGACATGGAAACAGCAAGGTTAGTTTATCCCTACCTGCCAGTCTGGATGCTGAAGCACCCAAATGACAAGCCCAAATGCCAAAGGCATTGCTCTTGAATAACAGTTATTTGAATGGGAACAGATTTTGCTGACAAGTGAACATAGTCATAATTGTGAATACAAAACTAACGACGTACCAGGTAAATATGGCCTCAGGGCATGTATATTTTTGGAGCTGTGAAAAATTGGGGCGTGTAGGGGTGGTTTAAGTTTTTTCTTAAAAATATTGAATTTGGGAAACAGGATTTCTAATGGAAATAAAGATTAAAAATCAGCTTTCATATTTCTCAATGTGTTATGACTGCTTAAATAGACAATTGATTTAGAGAATGGCTTAGAAAGACAGAATTGGGACCTTAAGATATTACCTGACCTGGCGAACTTTAAGTGAAAGGGGGAAAACGAATTTAGTTTGAAATGATAACAAAATTGTCTGCAGCAGTCCAAGTTGCTGTTGGTTTGACCTTGAATGCTTGTATTGCGGCTTTACTGAATTATTGACAGTTAGTGTGATGGCGTCTCACCCAATGGGCGACAGAAACCTCCTAATACCACCCCACATAAGGGTGGTCTAAGAAGTCAGGAACAAGTTTGGGATATCCAACCCACCTGCACCCAGTCACTTTGGTGTCCGATCAGCCAAGAAAATGCAACAAATGACAATACTAATTTTTGAGGAGAGGGTTTTGGACTGGTGGCAACATTTGATGATAGAGGTACACGCCTTTGGGCTTTTTCCCTAATGTTTTTGAGGGAAGTTTAGAATTTGCAACAGAATTTTTAATGACCCAATGCCATTAATGAGTTTACCAAGAATTTTTCACCAGACACATTCTTATTAAGAGGTACGCCTCCGTCAGGCTTTGTCCCCAAGGTTTTTGAAGAAGGTTTATAATTAATGACAAAATTTCCTAAAGGCTTGATGCCATTGGTAAGTTTTGCTGAAAATTCGACACTTGATCCCCCATTTAATGAATGTATGAGCCCATCAGGCTTCATTGCTGAGGGTTTAAAGCTTCAAGGACTTGATTTTGAGGGCTTGGTGCCATTAACTTCATAAGATTTTTTGTTTCATGGGGGTGGCAACCCCAATTATTTTAGCACAAATTTTTCTCAATTTTCCATAATAATTTGGCGGAGGCAATCATGGGGACAGATGGTGGAATCTTTAAAAAGCTGTTATTAAACGCTCTTCTACCACATGGTCGAGGTCGCCCTGTGAGATGAGGGTACAGCTCCCTTTTTGGACCCTTTTTGTGGGAAATAGGAACGTCACTTGGTCCAGGTAAAGGGGAAGCTCCTACAGACT
The DNA here is from genome assembly GCA_022478985.1 of Massospora cicadina. Taxonomy (NCBI): domain Eukaryota; kingdom Fungi; phylum Entomophthoromycota; class Entomophthoromycetes; order Entomophthorales; family Entomophthoraceae; genus Massospora; species Massospora cicadina. The sequence goes on along the minus strand of JAKSZP010009374.1, from coordinate 93,833 downwards.
GACAGTAGCCCTCACACAGAACAGCAAAATTGCATCTACCAAAAGCAATGAAATTTCAGAAACAATATATTAGAAAAATATTTGGATTTTCACTGAAGAAAGCTGAATATCAAAATACGTGGGTGCTCTAAGAATGAGGAATGGAAATAGTGAACTGTCATTGGGAGGTCATGTCTGATTAAAATGTCTAAAGAGAGGCGATGACATAGCATGGTTGCTTCTTCAGGGACTTTCTATATGCACTATCCTGGGTTACAACATTTATTGCAACTATGCAAAGCGGTAAAATTAAATTTAAGTTTACTAGGGAAATTATACAATGATCTGTATTGTTAAAAGCTTTCAATATTTATAAGGATTTGTAGGTGCCTTGTGACAGATGGGGAGCGTAAGTTTCCTTCATTAAGGATCCTTACTTCTCATCTAATATAAGAGTCAAGCTGTGGCCTTTCTCTTTAATTGACTTTGGTAATTGTTGACCTCTCATTGTGCTAGGGCGTCCAGATGGAAACTGCTAGCATTAAGATGGAGTCTTATTTTATAATAATTCCCGAATATCTTTTTATAATTCTTAAACGTTAGAGGCAATGTCTCATTTGTCAATTACCAATAAATTCTGTAAAGATTGGCCCCAGAAAAAGTAGATTGAACAGTTTATCATTCAATTTTCGGAATAATTTATTTCATTCTTAGTTTGATGCTAAAATTACCCCCCTTAAGTTACTTTCAGAGGGGACATAAGGTCTCAGAAACGTAGCATGTATGAGTTAACAACTGTGCCTTGAATGACATCTGTGATGGGGTTTTGTAGCCAGCTTTATATAAAGCAATATGGATCTGTATAGGAGGTGTCCAACTAATTGTGACGCCCACAAGGCTGATGGTGATAAAATAGTTAAATCTCCAAATATAGAAAAGAAGAGCCATGTGTTTAGCATTAGATTGCATAGTCTCTGGATGGATCCTGGGTTGATTTCATGGATCCTTTGTTGTTTTTGTTGTGCCAGCGACCTAAAGCTAAAGGTTGCTAGATAATTACCTTGGTTTTTCTCCTGGTTAGGAAGTCTAATTAATCCAGATATCAAGTCTAGTGTGGTAAATCCCAAGTTAACAACAATTTTCACTTAAAATTTCGAAAAGGGGAGAAAAAGTGTAATTTTTATTTGCATAAGACAAACTATAAATAGGAAAGTGGGGAGGTGTTTTGGGGGAACCTAAGCTGCCCAAGCCTAGATCTAAGAAATTTAACCAATAAGGGATTTGAAAAAAGCACAATTATCCCAGTCATTTGTTTGTGCTCATCTCATAGCTCAGGTTTAAACTGTGATAGGAAGTTTGAGCTTTTAAGTTGGTTCAGGATCAATTCTCATTATCCAACATATCTGAATCAGCCATTCAGATGGGAATCCTGACAGTCTACCTGGTGGTCAAGCCAATCACTTGGGTGATAAGCACTTGTAGCCTGATTAATTTAGCAAATAGATCTCTTATAGTCAAATTAGCAGTATCAGGAGAGGCGAATCTCAATAATGGCTGGAAGTACTGTGCAAATGGGGTTCCCTACTGTAAATGGAATGATTTGGGGATATTATCTTCACTCAGTGGTCTCTATTTCAATAGGCTGATAAGGTGGATGGAAGGTATTAATTCCATCATATTGAGTGCTTGGTGGCCATCTTTCAGCGAATAGAAACTAAGTCACCATATGAACGCTCAACTGCACCATTAATAGAAGTATTATAAGGTGCATTGTAGTGCTATCAGTATTTTTTTAGTACTAGATGGTCCCAACCTGAGGGGGGATTCATAGATGTAGGTGCTATCAGTATTTATAAGCTTAGTAATCTCTTAGACAACAAGAAAGATAAAGTTCAACCCATTTTCTGAGAGCAAAACTTTAAGGCACCCATGTTGGGTGAAGAGGGAGCAAAACAGAAACAAGGCGGTGGCCTTAGAAGTATTGGCTTAATCTGAGATGGCATCAATCCTTTTTATATGATGGTCAATGGCTAGTAAAATGTGACGTTGATCATGAAGGCCCATAGATAGGGTCCTGCAACATCCACACTAACGAGAATAAATGGCTTAAAGGGAACTAAAACTTCATTTTAATAGCGTGGGTTTGGTCATCCTGGGTTCTTCACGTCAATCAGACATCTAAAACATCATGGATAAGCTCAAAGTTTTTCTCAATAGCATTGTAACTTTAAAAATATGTAGGTATTCTTGACTGCCCTATGTCCCACATGAAATTTTCCTTGTTAATGAATTTGGTTAATGAGGAGAGTCATATTTAAATAAACCATTTACTGTTGACTTGTTTGTATAACATCCAACTTATATCTAAATTTTTCGGGCCATTATACATGATGTCTACTGTTTCTGAAGTCCCTAAATCCTAGTTATGGCTGAGCAACAAATTATAACTGCGGTCTTCCTCCTGCAAAAATACTACAATGGTTGCATCTTAGATAACCTATACTCATTTTGGTAATTAGTGCCCACCAATGCACAAAAAAAACTCGTACCTTTGAAGCTGGAGAGCGCACCTGACAAATCAAAAATTAGAATTTTTATCATTAAAGCCACCTTAAAGAAGATTACTGATGACATGGTGAAATGATTCCAGTATAAGTATGGTGGAAGTGTTTGACTGCAAGTAATACAGCTCACCGTTTACAGTTATTATCACTGTAGTTCTGTTCAACTTTCCTAGGGTCTTGCTGTAATATGCCACAAGAGGATCTACTTGGTGTTTATCTAATTGGACAAGAGTTGCTTCTATGGCCACGTCACTGACGTTAGTAAATAAGACATAGGGTTAAAGTTCAGATGGATCAACATGGGATGACAGATTAATGTGGTCCTAAGTAAGAAAAGCCTGGCTCTGTTCAAGGTTTTATTCTAAAAGCAACGTTCCTGCATAGCAATTTACACTAAGGGTACAGTCAGGTCAGTAAATCATGGTATATATAGCCTATAATACACTGTTATACCTAAGAACACTTTTATGTCCCTAAGGATTTGGTCAGGCATCATTTTCTTTTTTTGGAAAATTATCCAGTAAGGGCTGGATTCCTCATTTAGTGACCTTATACTCTAAAAATTCTATTTGCGCTGAAAGAAAGAGCATTTGATAATTTTAGGGCTTCAAGTAAGCCTCCCAGAGTATATCAAATCTTGGCTGAGGTGCTCTAGGCGACTGCAGAAGATTTGGAATAGAGATTATTTTTGTTGAGGTATACTAGGACACACGACATCTTCAAATCACCAAAGAGTCTGTCCATAGCTCGTTGGAAGGTGTCAGGAGAATTTCATTTCCCCTGCTGCATGTGGATTGGTTCAAACAGTCCTTTGCTAGCAATAATGGCACACTTGATATGATCCTCAGGAGCTATCTCAATCTTCCAGTACCCACTGGCAAGTTTTATTGCGGAGAACATTGGGCCCCAGCAAGTAGACAAAAGAAGTCATTGATTTAAGGAGGGATATCTATCCTTCTGGGTCACTGCGTTGAGCTTATGATAATCCATGATGAATAGTGGTTTTATCCTTTTTCTGAACAAGAAGAAATGGAGATGTTCAAGGACTTTGTAAGAGTACTACTGACCCTGAGGTTAACAGCTCCTTAGTTTGGTGGTACTAAAGCCTCTTCTATATTGCTCTTCAGGTAGGGGCAAAAACTATAGATGAAGTGTCCCCCATCTCTACATTAGGTACAACCTCCTTAATTTTTCCAAAATCATATGTGGACATGGAGAATAGGTAAGAATATGCCTTCAAGGGATCATAAACCTTTCTTCTTTGTTCTGGGGTGATATCTTCCCAAAAAAAGGTGGTGACTAGAGCTTCAATAGGTGGTTTGAAAAATAAATTCACAGAGGCCATCAAACCCAAAGGCTTAGCTAAAAGTGTTGACTGGTACTAAGCACAAATAAGTTGTCTGGAGTATTTTGGGCCATTGGTAGAGGCCTTTAGAGTCAGGTCAGCCAGCATTATAGATATAGAGCCATTATAATTGGGTCATGGGTACCTTGGCAGGTTAAACCTTTTTGGGGTGAATTCTAACACAATGTTTTTCAAAAGGTTCCCAGGCTTAATTCACATGAATCTGGGTGTCTACTATAATCTGTGACTCTGAAGAGATTACCTTAGGCTCTGGAAAATATACGGGCATCCTTTCTGCTAAATCCACTACAGACGGAGTAAGTTCAAATGTAACCTCAGATGCGTTAGTTAAGCCAATCAATCTTATCTTCAATCTGAAATAAGCAGGTCCAAGTATTTATGCGCTCTTTGCCATCCTTGGATTTATCAAACACCAAGAAAGTGCAGGTACCAATCAAGGGTAGGAACCTCCTGCTTAACGAGAAATTTATTGTGTTCTTTAGACCTGAAATCCCAGCAGTAACTATAGCTGGGTTTATCAGAGCTATAGCCGAGGAGTAACAAAAAAGTGGGAGGGGGAGTATGGAGTAGGCCCCTAAGGATTAGGTGCAGTTAGGCTAGCAGTGCTGTACTCAATTTAGTGGGCTAGATCAGACGTGATCTTATTTTCTATTAATTTGGACGAGATCACGTCTACTTGAGATTTCTTATCTATTTTGGTGAGTACAGTAATAAATGAACATTACCATTAACACAAGCGACCAGACTATTACATTGGGCAGGTAGGGTGAAAAATTATTAGCGACTCATCATAAGTAAAATATTATCATGAAGTTTTATTTAAATTGTCCAACTTACGGAATCATGGTTACCAATGGTGACCTCTGTACGTCTTTCAGGCTTTAATAAAGGCATAACGGGTTAAATCAGTGCAAAGAGCTCTGTCTTCATGCTGAACCCTCTTTTCCTAAATATTCACATTCTACTTCTTTCACCTAACAATTATAGCACTCTTCTTTGGTGGTCAATGGCTTTTGCAGTAGAAAATTTGCCACATCTCTCTCTTTGGCTTCAGAACATGAGCCCTAGCTCTAGAAGGGGCCTGAACCATGAAGGTACTTGTTCAAAGTGCTGTGGGGACATCATTGAGTGCCCCTATGAAGTCATGAAGCTAGTAAATGTTAGCTAAGTCTTATTGTGTGAAGCTAAACATCAGGCCAATATTTGAGCATAGAAGTAACTTCAATAATATCTTTATCTAGAAGAATTTGATTAGTAGTAACTATTGGTTAAGCACTAGCATAAAATTGACAGGAAAATTAAAAGGGGTTTCTCCTTGTTGAGGCAAAAGGTCATGAATGATTGTTTTTGACTTGAGAGGGTATGATCAGAATAAAAACTGTATGAGAGCACCCTTGATTTAGGCCAGGCCTGTTATTCAAAAAATTGAAGGTCATACTTTTTTAGCTTTCCTATACAAGAAGTAATGGATACACTTTACCTTTTGGTTTTATTGGACTCTTATAGTTCTCTCAAAATGTTTAAAAATGATCCAAATATTACTTGGCCTGGAATTATTCATTCATTAAAAAAACCTTGGTAGCTTATCTGACTGGCATGGAGAGGGCATGGATGCCAGCTTCAATAATCTGTCTATGCTTAGTAGACAATGTCTTGACATATGCGTTAGGAGCCCGTCGGCCCATTTGTATCCAGTAATTCTACCAGTCATGCTGCAATTCATCCCAACATCTATTGAAAGAGTGCTAGTATTGGCCTTTTGATCAATTTGGTATTTCAAGTTAGATATTGGACTCACAGAAATTGAAGTTAATATCCAAATTTGCTATTTCTGTTTCATCTTATCAAAACGTTTAACATTAAATTATTTAAACTTTATTAAAAATTCCTTTTTAAGTCTAATATACCTAGGGTGATGGCAGGATCAATGGAAATCCCATTAATTTGAACTCCACACTTTTAAGCAAAGCTTTTGATCTGTTCCTTAAGTTCTTCCTTTTTTGAGCATCCCACCATGAATAGGGTCCTCGAAGCCTTTGGTCAGGGAACCAGTTAACCCAGGGGCTAGGGGACCCTCTGGAACCAAGTCGTCTTTCAGCTTCTTCAGGACCCCTTGGACCTTAGGGGCCTTGGTCCTTTGGGTCATCATGGCCCTTCAGATATGGTGTCACTTGGGCGCCAAAGCTGATCAAAGAGGGCTACTACATGTCTCAAAAGTTGCATTGAAAAAATTTTAAAGTTTAGGTTTAGGCATTAATATCTGACGCAGCATTTTGGATTTATACATGTACCTCAGGGACAACACCCTGTAATTGCTAAGTAAGGTGGTCTTTATATATCCAGAGAGACACAGAGTCCAACAGGGCAATTCAAATTTGGGCGTCATATATGAGGCGATGATTATCCTGGATAGCTTCCTGATTGTCATAAAATAAATGGAGGCGGTTTCATAGATTTTTTTATTAGGTTGGATTTAAGGCCTATAATTAATCCAAACTGGCGTAATATTTCTTAATGATGTAACCCATCAATTGGAGGAGATGCTGGAGGGCTGGATGTACAGACTGCTCTAGTTAGGGCTTAGCTCCGCCAATCAAATCATTACTAGATAAGGAAGCTGATCCTTTAAAGTCTTAGAATATAAGAGGGGATAGCAGAAGCTCACAAAAGACTTGACAGGTCTTAGTAGAATATATCCTATCTAGAAGCAGCTGAATGGTGTCAGCTAAGTTTTCAATCTTGAGTATAGAATTGACTGGAGTTTGGCATGGGTAGGTTGAACTCAAAGGTAGCCCAGAACTCTAGGCTCTCAAGTTAGATTAGTTGTACCTCAAATTGTGAAGTGTTAAGACATCTATTAATACTCCTCTCCCATTAAAGGGAGGGGTTCCATTAATAGCTTTATCATCCACGTTTTGTGATTGACGTTTTCACTGGGTAAAGGTCAGGCCACTCTGTAGTGAGTATCAAGTTTCAGGGTTTCACTAACTAAAACTCAAATATCAAAATTTGTGTGTGCCTGGAGCAGTGGGAATGGAAGTCGTAAGTTGACTTTGGATATCTTAGCTGATTGAGTTGGCTGGAGAGAGGTTATGACATATCACCTTTTTTTAAGGTCTAGTTTATATGCACTATCTCAGGTTATGCTACTAATTATTGTAACCTTACAAAGAGAAGAAATTTGATATATTGCTAGTTTAGTATGTGATGATCATCATTTGTTAAAGCTTTCAATATTTATAGGGCGGAAGGGTGTCCTGTGGCAGATAAGGCGCTTAAGTACTCTTCATTAAAAATCTTTTTACTTTTAATCCAGTTCAGGCGGTCAAGCTGCAGATTTTTTTGATCAGCTTTGGGATTAATGTCCTTACTTTATTCAAGGGCGTCTGAATGTCAATCTCTGGTGTTGAGATGGAGCCTTATACAGTGACAATTTTAAAATCTCCTTAATAAGTCTCTGCCCATTTAAGGGAAGAAGCTCAGTTGGTGACAAATCATTTATTTCTATAAAGCTTAGTCCTGAAGGAGGATGGTCAAATGCTTTATCAACCTGAAAATGAGATAGTTTAGACTGTTTTTTTAAACTCTATCAAAGATCATTCAATTACTAGGGAATGAGATTTCTTGACTTAGTTAAAGAGATCAAACTACAAACTTGCAAAACTGAGCGTTTGGTTTAGTTTGACAAGGACTCTAGGTGTTCCAAGTTGGAAGCGGTTATGGTGGTTAGGGAGCCGCAAATAAATATGACTTTCCTGTGATTTTAAGTATTAAACTTGGTCTTGAATCAGAATAGTTAAACTTCAGTCTTATAAAACTTATCCAATGGTATAAATTATTGACATGTGTCGGATATCAGGATACTGTACATGATGAGAAAAACATCAATTATTAAACACCTTCAACAGAATTGACGCTTAGGCCCAAGAAAGGGTTTAAAGAAGCTACTTTGATTCATAATATGGAATAATTAATAGTTGTTAAAGCTCAAATCAAAACTAGGTATATTTGTCAGATCAATACAAGCTTAAGTACCTTAGATGAAATCCTGCCTAATTGAAAGAAGTATCATCATAATGTCAAGCGACCATTACATTAGGTAAAGCTTAAGGCAGTAACTTAAGATGAACGCACAAAAGAATACAATCAAGTATCTACCCAAATATTGATCTAATTAATAAAATTATCATCTGAAATATTGCATTAAACCTGCCTTTTCACCCTACAAAAATATGCTACAAGCGCAATACAATCTGTAATGCATCATCTGACCAAGCGCATTCTAATCAAATTTCTATCTCTTTTAAATTTTTCCCCTTATGGTGTTTATATTGTTAAATGTGACATATGAAACCCACTATTCTATACTACATTTAAGTTACGTCAGTAAATTTATATCTCATTTTGATACTTGACTTAAATAAGTCCATTTCGCCATAATAATATAAGTTGTATACTCTAGATCACAGGAAATAAGCGGTAACTTGTCACCCTTTAAACTAATAAAATATAATTGTTGTGAACCTTAGACAGCTTCAAGTATTAGCTGCCAGGCTTCTTGGGCATAGCACCATCGTGCTGAAAATAGAAGCATAACAGGCTGTGTATAATTAAGGGCTCAGCCAAAGCATAAAGATACCTGCACCTAATTGATCATATCATAGAAAATAACATTTAGAAAGTGTAACCCGCTGTGTGCACAACAGAAGTGTTGAAGAAAATGACTAAATGGGAATTAAGCCCATTGTCTCATTTAAAGAAGTACAAGAAAATCCTATTGAGATTCACAAACCTTGTCATCTAACCAGGATTTCCAATGAGGAAATTTGAGACTTATTTTGTGGAGTCATTAACCTGTATAGAAACCTAGCCGCAAAAGGGAATCCTCTATGGACAGGACTCAAGATAATATATATGATTCAGTTCTTTTCCAGAAAGCTATGGATCTAGTGCAAATCTAACTCACTATATCATGAAATTTGTACACCCTGCGCTCTATAATATCTTGAATTTACTAGGAGCCCATAATGAGGAGCTCCACCATCATATCAGTAATCAAGGGGTCATACAGGAGGCCTACAAACAGGTATATTATTTAGCGTCATAAAGTATAGGGGACGCCCACCGTTTGATTAAAGCAAACTTTTCCTACATCATTCAGCTCCATAACCAAATAGGGACTATTGATTCCGGTGCTAATAAGTATGTGGAGGAAACTTTAGAAGATTATCAAAAAACATCTCAGAGTCAAACAAAATATCAAAAGATGACTCAATGCCTTCCCTCAATAGCTCTGAAGATAAGATATTGAAGCATATGGCAAAATGGCGGCCCAAGATTCTAATAACTATCATTATGAGGCAGAACAGATCCCCCTAAAGTCCTGACTAGAGAAAGCACTAAGATGAATTGATGAATTAAAGCCCGTTTATCACTTATCTTCATCAATATCAAAATATTATTTCCTGAGTGGCCCATGTTGAGCAGGATCTGGCATCCAGTACAGCTCAATCTTCTACTCTTCCATTATTGTGTGACTCAGCAAATTGGAGAGTGACATGAGAGTCAAATCAACTAGTCGGAATATATTAATCAAATCTACCATTGACTCAATGAAGTTGAGCAACACTGGAAAACTCTTACAGAAGAGCTAAAAGCAAAGCCTAACTAGTCTCCTCAGAGCACGGAATGCAAAGAAATTAAGGAGGACTTGAGTTTTCACATTAGATACTAGAGGATGTAAACAAGCTTATTTGCAAATACCGCTCATCTCCCACCAACAAATTCACAATTTTGATATTAATTTTAAAAATAAAAGAATGATAAAGTCATTCTCAAGCGAATAATTAATCTTCTGGATGTTACGCTATAACTTATCATAGAGGAAATGTAGCAACACATAATTCCTCTACAGGATCAGATATGCTGACTCACGAATCAAATTGAACATAGTGACACTCATACTGAAATGACTGAATGAAAGCTCCTGGAGTACACGTCGTCACAGAATTAGAGGCCACTACCTTTATTCCTACTCTCAAACACAAGTTTACACCGGCAAAAGGAGTATCAAATCTTTGCTCTATGTCTATGAAGCCGCAACGGAAGATGTAACTGATGTTTAAGAGGCTAAGCATATTTTACCTTATTTAACTGTATTCACAAAAAGTTATGGTACATCATATGAATGAACTACACACCTTGAGAGAATTGAAGGAAGCGTTCATAAAATGCAGGTCTAAACAAAGACTAAGTCTGAAGAAACAGGCCTGCATGAGTATAACGCTACGCTGAAATAAAACCCTAGTTGAATTTTAATATTGCTTTTATAATGAGGACCAAACTCTGTTGACTTCAAAAATTCTTACATTGGAGGATTTCATAGCTGCCGTCATTACTGGTTTGAATAGTAACCCCAACCTAGACATGAACATCTCATATTTCAAATGAAGCTCCATTTCCATATTAGACATTAATTAGGCCATGATTGATGTGGTTGATATAAACAAGCCAGAGACCCCACAAAAAGCTTCCAAAAACCCAAAGTGTATACCATGGAGGTAGTGAAACCTAAGAAAAAGGAGAAACCTACTTTACAACTACCTCAAGAAGAACAAACATAATGAAGTTATGTGTTTTAAGAAGAATCCTGCCCTTGCTGAGCAGGAAAAAGAAATAAAGGCTTTGGTCAGGTACCTCTAAAACTAGCTGACCTAAACTACCTGAAAGCGAAACATTACCAATCGCTCATCTCTCATGCGTTGAGAATGATTCCAGCAACGAATTTGAAGGGGTGCAAGGACACAGGTCAAAATATTTTAGGTGCACCTGGTGAGCGCACTATTCTGGACCACTTGAACACGGAATTATCAATGACGCCTAGGTTCCCAAAGGCACTTAGCTTAGTCAGGTTGTTTGGTGCCCTGAAAGATTAATACATCCAACGATGCTGATTAATAATTTTCCTTGTTGATCTGGACCATCTTGAGCGTTCACAGTATACTGGAGATTAATGAAAGAATACCAAGGCTGCCTGAGATCTCAATGCAACGTTCCGCCATAAAGAGGTGCTAGCCATCCCACCAAACTTTAGAGTAACCATTACCAAAGTGGAAGTGTAAGTGTAAGTTTAGAAGTAACGAGTTATGGATATCTTGAATATGGGATCACCTATCAGTATTGTCTCATCCTGTCGCATCAAGAAGATTATGCACATCCCAGAATCTGAATACAATCAAGATTTTAGCTCTACCATTCCAAACAATACCAATGTGATAGGTGCATATTCATCTCTGCAAAATGAGTTGTAAAAGTAGTTCTCACAGCACCTGCATTTTCCCTGGATAAAAGTAAGTACATTATACTTATCAGTACATAGTTTAATGATTAAATACAAAGGAGTCATTAATCTGAATAAAGGATACTTATCATTTCTCAAGTATGGTGAGCCCCTTGTACTGGATAATTAAGACTCCAGAAAGAAGGATTACTCTTTTCTGGTCAAGTACCATGTTTCTGCTTCACCTTTATGATATGTTAACTATGAGGAAATATGAAATATCTATCTGAATCATTAAACACAGCAGAATACATACCATTTTTTGCTACCAATGAGTTTAAATTACATCAGGAGTACAAATAGTGGTTTCTACAACGTAACCCTGATTTTACCCCAAACAGTTTGCTACATATTACTAGTGTTGATTGAGTAAGTAGGTTTGAACAAACCCTCTTCAGGAGTCCTTATTACTATTTGTCAGCGATGAGATGAAAAACAAATCAAATTCCCCCTTTCAAATTTAGCTGCAGTGAATTGACTCTCAAGCCTATTTAAATGAAGCCTTATCTTACTAGCACTGATCCCAAACTCAGTCAGGAATCCACCTACGTTCAAGGATCAATCGAGATTACTTTAGGAGTCTCATCCCCACTTCCTAAGACATGTGAGGTAGAGTTTCCACCAATCCAGTCATGTGGACGGTGAAATACAATGAGGGTGACAACCAGGTGGTCAATATGGAAGGCCATGAAAGATCCTGAACAGATGGGGCAACAAAGATCCTTGAGGCACCATGTCCCTATGATCCTACAAATATTGACACAATTTAATCTAATAAAATATTCAGTCTTTAATCCATTCTCCCATTTTCTTTTTGACATCCACTCACTTAAATCGGCTCAGTTTGAATTCTGGTGCAACCCTTTTAGCAAATTAACAGCTTTGAGCCCACCTTAAGACATCAGCAACAGTACAAAGAACTGTAACGCCAAAGCTCTTATCAGAGAATTATTAAGAAAGAACTTGGAAACCTACTAGATTAAGATATCCTTATTAAAATAACATTATAAATTGGAAAAGGTAAATTACTTACCTGGCTAAGAGTGACAAGGTACATTTCTAATGGTATTCACATTTATTTTGGATTACCATCAATAATTTTGTTTACGCCATTCCTCAAGTCCAGATATGAAAAGTTGAATTAGGAGGAACACAAGTTAATCATCTACTTGAAGATTATCAAGATGTTTTCTATATATCAGATGTCAACTATGGTCACATGAAAAATTGGACACAGTATCAAAGTAGGAGACTAATTCCTTATAAGATAAAGCCATATAAAAAATCAAAGTAGAGAAGCAATAACTGAAGTCTTAGATAAAGTGATAATTGGATGCTAGTTTACTTGAGCCCTCAAAGAGTCCATAGTTATTCCCATTATTACTCATAAAAAGAAAAGCTCACATAATAATGATGGTTTACAGGAAGCTTAACAGCCTCCCTAAGAAGGACAGCATGTAATTTTATGAATTGAATTTTCTCTGGCCTAAACTTTTCTCTCTCGTTGCAATCACTTTTACAACCCATTAAATTAAGTCTGAATTTAGTTTGATAAATCTCATAGAGGAGATTAGTCTGCGCCCATGTCAGGGAGCAGTTGGCAAGTAAGGTAAGAGGAGCAGGTGGGAGGCCCGCAGCCTCAAACGTTCAAAAATGCCCCAGAGAAACCGGTGGAATAGAAAAATTTCAAAAAACTGGCGGTCACTATTTCCCCAGAAATCTTCACTTGGCAAGCATGATGCAACCAGTACATCAATAAGCTGCACTCCCAGCTACTTTTGTCGGTGGAATACAGAGTTCGCAGGTTTCTGGACATCCAACAAACGGCTTTATGGGAAAAATTTTGTGGGGATGTGCACGCTTTTTCCTGACTGCGGTGTACGTCGCACCTCATTCCATGTAACGTGGTTGGCTGGACCTAGGTTTCAAAAACAAGGAGGCGGCAGATGAGGCTGCTGCAGTGCGCATAGTGATTGACCTCCCTGAAGGGCAACAGGTCGTTGAAACAAAATTCACTAGATGGACAAAATCCAACCAAATTTTCCTCACATTTGATTTTTTGCCTACTACGGTAAAGTGTGATATTTTGGAGCAACACCTGAAAGATGGTCTCACCATCTACGGCGAAATACAATATTTCAAAATGCAACGCTTTATGCTGATGCCACACCTGTGCACCGGCAAAGCCATCACAGTTCTGACCCCAACTGAGGAGATCACAAAGGACCTAACCCAGATCCCGCACGCCACTTTTTTTACTATCAAAGGGCATATCAACCACCCTTTCTGGGTAACTGTGGACAGCGCGCCCCCCATCTGCACCCACTGTGATGCATTCGGCCATAAGGCACATGCATGCCCCACCAAGGAGGGCGTCACATTCCAAGAGCACCCCTCAGCAGCCATGGCCAGCAGAGAGGTGCACTATGAACCAACCGTAAGCACCAAAGAGGCTTTCCTGTGGGGAGCACAAGGCTGCTACCTTCTGGTAAAACATATTTCCCCGCAAGAGTGGAAGAAGGCCAAGCAGGCCTGCAGGCCACAGCCAAGGAAGTGGCCAAAGTCACCACCACTATCCCACACTCCCAATGCCAGGAGGACATCAAGACCTTTGCAGTAGAAGAAAATCAGGAATCCACCAACCAATCAGATTGGGTAGCCCATACCGATTGGGCCATCTGATCTGAGGATCCGATGGGCAACTTGAATTCTCCTAATCTTTGCAACCAAGCTCTGGTCAAAACTGACTTGGCCTTCAACCTACCTGAAAAAAAATTTTGCCCCACTCAATGGTGCACCTGAACTCATCCGCACCACAAAAAATTTTTCTGACGTTGGGGAAACAAAAAGTGAAGGCAAAAGCCAATGCAAACCTTTCAGCAAAAATTAACAAAAATACCGATAGCATTGCTGCAAACACCCGCGCTGCCATGAGGGCCCGTGGGGATCTAGAGGAGGCTAGTGGGCCCAGGTTCCCACCCCCTTGCACCTAAGGTGCAAAGGGGGAAACCTTCACTTTAGGAACATTGAATATCGCCAGACTTAAGGCCTCACCATCCTGGGCTAGGAAACTGAGTTTTTTACAAAAAAATTTATCTGTGGATATCCTGGCCATCCAGGAGTCCCACTGTCCGCGAGGTTCTGAGGAGGCTTGGAAAACAATGCTCCTCCAATCCCTATCCTTTTAGTCGAAGCACTGTAAGGGGCTAATTCAGAAAAATAATTTTTTCAAATTTTTATCGTTGGAAACCTTCCTCAATGGCTGAGTCCTCATTGTCACCTTTTCATGGGCTGACGTGGTACACGCTATCATCAACATCTATGCCCCAAATGGTGCATGAGAGCGTCAGGAATTTTTCTCATTGGTCAAATCCCTCCTGCTACCCTCAGACCCTTTCATAGTCAGCGACATAGACTGCTGGCTAAACACTCCAACAGACCTGTGGCTTTCCTCCTCCCACGCCCCTAGGGCCACGTTGAACTTCACGTTCTAAAGGCCACCCAAGGGTTAATGGATGTGCTGCTGTGGCAAGACCCGCTGCTCAAAAACATGATTCATCCCCACATCCACAACAGCCAATTAAGGTCCATGTCCCACATCGACCTTATCCTTACACTGGTGAAATTCCAACCCCACATATCCCACTTTAAAACAACAAAAATGGAATTCTCCAACCATCGACTGGTCTCAATAACCTACCACCTACCTGTCACAGCTGCTAGGGCCCCACATTGGTGCAAAATCTGCCCCCCCAAGCTCGCGTCGCCAGGATTTTCCATGTGGGTGTAATCAACAACTTTGGCAAAAGAGTTTGTTGCACATTTTGCGCGGACCCCATTTCCACATGGGCAAATTTCAAAGAATATACCATCCGCCAATCTCGCCACCTCTCCTCCAGATGCTCATGAGCCACGGCAACTGTCATTTCATGCACTCTGGCAGAGTTGGCACACCTGGAGTCCAATATCCTGGCTACAGGATACAGCTCTGCATGGGGCCGGAAGTGGGCAGAGGCAGTCACCCACCTCAATGCGCTCAAAAGGCAACATAAACATCGGGTTTGTGTTCAGTACAGGGCCAAACACATCACAAAAAGCAACAAGTGCACCGCATATTTTTTTGAAAATTTTTTTTCACCATGCCAGAGTGTGGCCTGCACACAGGTTCAAAGATTGGATGATTCCATTGCGGATACGCCAGCTGAAGTGGCAATCAAAACACAAAAGTATTACTCCGAGTTGTACCAATCTGATCCAATTCAGCTGGCTGAAGTGGCGGAATTTCTTGACTGAGCCCACATCTGCACCATTTCCCGATACCCAGAAATAATGAATTTGATTACTCCGAATGAATTATGGACAGCCATTCGTGGTGCACCATACCAAAACTGTCCAGGCCTGGATGGCATTCCATATGAATTCTATAAAAAGTACTTCAAATATATATCCCCACTACTGTTACCTCACTTAACCAGAGCCTTTTGGAAACGCGCCTCTTGCCAGGAGGACAAGGGGCCTTCACCGTCACACTCTTCAAGAAAGGGGACAAGCTAGACTTAGCCAACTGGTGCCCCATTTCTTTAACTAACATGGATACAAAAATTTTTAACAAAAATCATGGTTAACCGTTTAGGGATTGTAGCATCTGCCACCATCTCCCCAGAACAATTTTGGTTTCATATCCAGAAGGTCAATTTGTGACAATGTGCACTCAGTGGCCAACGTATGTCAATCCACAGCCTCTGGGGCACTGGAATTTTTGGACCAACAGAAGGCCTATGATAGAGTAAACTGGGAATACCTCAGGGCCTGCCTCCATCAATTCCGCTTACCTCCTCGCTTCATCAATTGGGTGATGCTGCTCACGGAATCTGCAACAATGGCAGTACGTGGCCCTGGTTTCCTAACAGAAGTAGTCCGCCCTCAAAGGGGCTTGTGACAAGGGGACCCCTTTAGCCCACTTTTATACAACTTCAGCCTTGACCCACTACTCCGAAACGCGAATGCCCAACTCACTGGGGTCCATGTGCCAGGCCAAGCCCCAGTCAAGATTGGAGTTTGCAGATGACTGTGTGGTGGGGGTGTCTAATAATAAAGATGCACGCACACTTGAAGCTCTCTTCCAGGAGTATTCCCAGGTAAGTAATGCTGCACTGAACGCCTCCAAAACTGAAATCATTCTCATTGGTCAGTATCAAAACTGCTGGGCCCCTGCAACCAGTGCCCAGCCCAGCCCATCTGCTCACAAACGCGCTCGCCCTCCCAGCTCACTCCACACCGCCCCACTAGTGCTCCCCTTTGTGCCACGCCCTACCATAGGGCCAGTCCGCCATCTGGGCGTGTGGGTAGAGGCAGGCGGATATGCATCAGCAGTAATGGAGAGTCGTATTCTAGACAACGTGATGAAGCGCATTGCCTCCCTCAGAGCCCACCCTACTTCCCTTACTGGTAGGGTCGTTTTGCCTAATCTATGCTCCTCTCCAAAGTCTGGTTTGGAGCCCAAGCCATCCCCTTCTCCCAAGCTTCTTCAAATCCTTGCATGCCCTGCTGCAAGGATGGCTATGGTCAGGCAGCCCCCCATCAGTACGGTTAGAAGTCATGTTTGTCCCTCATCAGCACGGTGGCATGGGCCTGCTTGACTTCAGAGCCTATGCGGCCAAGATCTTGGGTACCTGGATTGCGGCTGTCACCGCCCCTACACTCCCCTCCCAACACTGGTCCTGCGCGGCCCGCTCCAACTTCTTCCGCGCCTTGGGCCTCAACAATCCACCAAACCCCCACTCCCTGATGAAATACTTGGCTTCACACCCATCGGCCACAGGTCCTCACGGTACTTAAACCCACTACAAAAAAATACTACTCTCCATGTGGAGCGCTGAGTGGAGAATTCATATTAGCGGACATACAACCAGAAGAGGCCGCCCCTCTCCTCAGTTCACACAAGAGGTACAGGGGCTACCCATCAAAGATGGCGTGATCCCCATACGGCCCCATGTCCTATCCAGGGTGGACTACCTGGACATGATGGACATCCCTTACTCCATTGAGACCCAAAAAAATCATCTGGAAATATGCTCACCATCCTCTGTTGCAGCCTCAAATATGCTCCCACGTGTGGCACTGCCTGAGGCGGGTGTACCGTACAACTGAGCGCTCTAACGCTTTACGCTCATCCTGTGTTGTGTGTGGCCAGTATGGAACGCTGTTCCACCACCTGAGAAGTGTCCTACCTCTAAAGTGATATGGCGCGAAGTTCAACGTTTACTGGGACAGAATCAAACACATCCCTTCAGTCTGTCAAGAGATATGTTTGCTTTATCAATGGCCTCCCCCTTCCACCCTCCCTCCGTGCTCTGGTGGTTGCAATCACCATGTGGACCATCCACACGATTGTCTTGGATGCCATCGCAGGCTCCACCCCCACCCTCCCAGAAGCTGTCCACAGATTCCAGTCTCATTTGGTGGAGCACTTTCAAGCGTGGATGTTTGGATACCTCCCACCGCGCCGCTGACAACTGGTATCCTCCTGGTTCCCAGTTTGGTTCATCAAATCAGACCCCTTCCTCCACACGTGTTCAATTGTGGCTACGGCCCCTTCACGCGTTCCCTCCACTTCCCCATAAGTGGCGTTCCCGCTGGCAACAAGAGATAGCATCGCTTCTCTGGGGTGCCTTCCCTGTTACTAAGTGTTGTCTCAGTTGAGTCAATTTTGGAAGTGTCCATCCCATGGTCAGCCTTCCCCGCAATAAATTTAAAATTTAAAATGCTCTGGCCTGACTCTAACTAAAATTTCTTCTCCACGATGGACCTCACCAGTGGCTGTTGTCAGATGGATATGTTGCCAGTGAACTAAGAAAAAGGTGCTTGATATACATGGAAGGATTATTTTAAACTATTTTTACTTTTATTGATATTCAATGCTCTTGCCTTAAGTCAACAGGAGATGGATCATGTTATGAAAGATCTCAAATCAAGCTGTGTTATTGTATCTGGATGTCATAAGGATTTTCAAAATTTTTTTCAATCATCTTGACCATCTAAAGACAGTTTTCAACTATAATTAGAAAACTAATAAAATAAACTAAAACATGTGAATTGTACCTTCTTCCAGAAGGAACTGTAATTTTTAGGACATGCCATATTGTGGGAATAAATATAACCCTTTTACGATAAGGTTAAAACTATTTTCAGGATGTTTAGCTGAGACCTCCATGAATATAGTATTATTAGAAATGATTGAAGATTAACTTTGTATTGCATAATCTTACTCAACTCGCTGCGCCTCTTGTCCATTTACTTGCCAAAAGTACACCTTTTTGGGTGTAGAGCAAAGAATTTCATTTAAGGAATTATAGAGTTACTTAAAGAAAAGACAAATTTGAGACATATGTAAATGGGTAGCCATTAATATTCTTTATAGACGCCTCTGACTTATCTGTAGGAGCCATACTACGTCAACTAGATTAGGAAGGAATTGATCACCCAGATTTCTATTAGCAAAACGCTTTACAGAGCTGAGAGAAATTACAGCGTCACCAAGGAAGAACGCTTAGCTCTTTCCTAGTGACAATACATCACCGACCCATCTTATATGTTACAAACTTTACAGTTGTACAGACAAAGCTTTTGAAGTTTCTGCAAAACTTTAAAGATCCGACTTGAGACTAATCCACTGGGTTGTCAAAAATTAAGCATTATGACTGAGCATCGTCCAATAAGTTGGAAAAAAAACAAATGAACGTGGATGGACTGACTAATCTGCCCCTCCTATATCTAGACAATATCTAAACTGAATGGCTACAAGACCTACTCATGAAGCTAGAGTTTGGAAGGACAAAGGCGAACCAGTTAAAAAAAATGAAAAAATAATTGCCTGAAATATGAAAGCTCCTGATGGATAACTATAAAAGAAAGTGGGGATTGACTGGCTATCTTACTTATGACCTTTAGAATGGGTACTAGTTATAATAGAAGCCCACAATATCTTAGGTCATGGAGGAGTCAGTAATACTTACGAATGGATCAAGGATTGCTACTATTGGGAATGAATACTGGACTCTATAGTGAAAGTCTTAGACGCTTGCATAACTTGTAGAAAACAGACGCCACATAAGTCCAAGTACAAGTCTCATTCCAGAACCCTTAGCCATTTCATTTCATCTGTTTAAACGTCATAGGTCCACAACTTGAATCCACAGGTGACATTTGATACATCCTTATAGGAATTAATCATTTCAGTTTGTGTGTTAAAGTAATCACATGCTCGCGCAAACCACTAGGGATGTTGCTAACTTTTATACCAATACACATTTATTAGCCATGGTTGCCCGCAGGTACTGCTATGAGACAATGGACAGAACTTTGCTTCAAGAGTTGTAAGAGCCATTTTCTATGAGCATGGGAACTCAACAACTATTTTCAGCGCCTTAAAACCTATCAACTAATGATGATATAAAGAGAGCGGATGTAACATTAGTTTCAATATTATGCAAGATGGCAACTTCCAATCTATTACAATGGGACCAATATCTCCCAAGTGCGTTGATGGATTACAGGACAAGTTTTTATCAAAAAGTATTTAATTATCACCCTTCAAGGCCTTATACAGAAGAGAACTTGTAATTTTGGTTCTTTTAGCTCATAAGTTACCAGTAAAAAAGAGCCTAATAAAGCACTAATAATATTCCAGCAGATCGAGCAACTTCAACAAAAGGCAATGAAAAACTAGCAAAAACAGACAAAAGGGAAGGCTAGCAGAAAATTATTTTACAAATCTCTACCAACATTTAAGATATCAGATTAAGTCTTTTACTATCACCATTTTATAGCGCACAAAAAGAGAAACTAGATTCTATCTGGTATGGGCCAAACACTATAACCTACTAATGTGGGGATATATACTTAATTAAGTTATAGAAACCGGAGTAATCATTGGCTGCTTACATAGAAATCTTTTAAGTTGTTAATCCATTACCAATATCCTTGAAGGGGTGATGTCAGATATCAGTTTATTGGGCATGATGGGAAGAATATCAACCATTCGACTCCCCTGAAAAAATCGATGCTTAAACCTGAGATTTGGGTTAAAGAAGTTATATTTATTAATCATATGGAAAAATTGATAGTTGTAAAGTTCAAATCAATAAGAGGTAAATTCAGTTAGACCAATTAGAGCCTAAGATACCCTTGATGAATTCCTTTATAATCAAAATGAAGGATCATCTGAATGTCAGGCGACCATTAAACTAGGTGGCACACAAGGCAGCAAATTAAGACAAACCCAAAAAAGAGTAAAATTTGATATTATGCATAAAAATTGACCTAAGTGGTATCAAGTATTAACTGACTTTATAAATTAACCTACTTTTTAGCCATTTTAAAATATGCTACAAAGGCATTATAAATTCTGGAATGCACCACCTGACCAATAGACTCATAATCAGATTTCTTTTTTATTATTTTTATATTTTAAAGGGTTTTTATTGTTAGATGTGACATATGAATACTAATATTCTATACTTTATAATAGTTACGTTGTTAAATCTATATCACATTTTAGTACTTTACTTCAATAAGTCCATATCACCATATTCATCATAGGACAGATACTCTAGCTGACAGGACATAAGAAGTGACTTGGCTCCTTTTTAAATAAAAAATATAATTTATGTGCATCTTAGACAGCTTTAGGTATTGGCTGTTGGGTTTTAAATATAACACCATTGAGCATAAAAAAGGAAGCCCATCAACCTCCCAGGTTTAACTAAAAACCACTAAGATTAATATAAATTCTAGTTTATAATTCTGGATTAAATGAGATTTTATTTCTTTATATCTCAACTCTTTTTTTAGTCCAGAGACTTGCCACTTAAATAAAATTTGTTTTTTAGAGATTGTGACAGATAATCTTAGTTTGATTAAATTCTAACTTATCTCAACTTCTTAGCATCGTGTAATAAACTGAAAGATTAATACAAGTGTTTAAATTGTCACTTAGGCGGCAAATTATATATTTATTGGCTGGTTCTCACTAAAACATCAGGTATTCTGTATGAAGATAGAAACATGTTTAAAATGAAATAATAATTGCTTGTCACATAAGGGTACATTTAACGAAAAAAATAAAGAACAACTTAGTATCTAGTACTGAAATTGACCAAAGAGCTTTCTGATGGATGTTCTTCTCATTGTGCTGGATTCAGCTTTAACTATTCAAAAGTAAAAACCTCCCCTTCATATATTTAATTATTTTTTATAACCTGATAAGATTAAGGTTTCTATTGGTGGCAGTTTTCAGTAACCAAGCCACACTATGAATATAAGACGTTTACATAAATTTTCTGAAAAGAATAGGAAATAATTGAACAATTGTGAAAACTTCAAGCTGACTAAGGGCAAGGCTGATTAGATGTTTCTTTCCGCTTGACACCACCTTTGAGTGTTTTTTAAAAATAGGTCAATTTTCCACCACTGCCTCACTGCATCAATTTCTTAATTCATGTCCTCAGATCCACCACCTGCTGCCCCAGTGTGGGGCAGCGGTGCTCCACCCACTAGCATTTTCCACCCTGTAGTAAAATGCATGCAGACTGGCCGTCCAGTCCACCAAATACATCCAGCTGCTATGTCCCTCCAAGAGACCTAGCATTACACCTCAAATGAGTTCACCCAACCCGCCCCTACCCCATAGCCCTACCCCAATCCAATATTCACTTTTGCATCTGCATTAGGTATGGACATCTCTTCCCATATGCTGACAAAGCAATAATTGAGCTGGCAACAGCCACCTTTGCACCATCTGGGTTTATTGACTTCTGCCCTTACAAGGGCTATTTCATTATTGGATTCCCCACCAAAGAGGAAGTGAATGCTGCTGCAGCTACGCCCTTACTATACAAAAACACCCTCATAACCACCACCAAACACATCTCCTAGATGATACCACACTTGTGGTGAACTTTGCGACCCTCCCCTCACACCTTCCCCAAAAAACACTTTATGAGGAGTTGATGTCAGGGCTGGCCACTTATGGTAAAGACCCCGTCCTCCAATTCGTTGTTCAAAGTGGTGCTGAGCACCTCACAGCTCCTTGGGAAATGGCCACCATTACCCCCCCACCAGCTGAATATTGCTCACAACATCCCACTGCATGCCTACATCTCATCTGCACCTGACCTTTTCTTTTAGGCTTGCATCAACAATGGCCGCACAGTCTGCCCCCTCTGCCATGAATTGAACCATACCAAAAAGGTAAGTCAATACAATTCAAACCCTGCAAATATAAAAAACCCACCCAGGAGGCCACACCAACAATATTTGAGTGGGGATTTTGGCTGCCCCCACACCCCAGATTCTGCGCTCAATGAAACAGAAGCAAAATCTAGCAACCCAAATCCAAGCTGGCCAATTACCACCCATGCCAATCAATTGAGAGCAGGTTTTGCCCATATCCAATACAAAAAGTTGCCCGGCCCAAAACTTGCCCAACCACAGCCACCTATCACTGAATCAATCCAAGTCAACCAAAATCCCTGGGACTTATTAATGAACTGACCAAATCTAGTGAAATTGTCCCATCTCAAGCTAAACCAATCGATTTAAAACCTTTTATGAATTCAGACTTTAATGCCCCACTCCCGCCCAAATAATATATCCCCAAGCCCAATGCTATCCCATACCAAAGCGACCACCAGCTTGCTGAGGCTGCAGTGACCTTACCCAAAAATTGGCATCTTTGCAAAGCTGTGGCAAAATCCGTCGCTGAATTTAAGAAATTGCTGCACCCTCCTTGTCCCCCTCAGATTTTCTTCCTACTGCACAATAGGAAATCCAACGCCTCTATGAAACTGCCACCACCATTGTCAACCATGTCATTACTCTGGCAAATTTTCCCCATCCACACATTTCACCAAAAAAAAATTGCAAAATTAGCCTAACTTCCTGACACCCACATCCAAGCTAAACACTATGTTGCCAACCTCATAGAGTCCTTAATCAAGCCCAAATTGACAATCTCAAATATTATCTTTCTCACCTTAACCCTCATCATTTGGATTTCCAACCCTCTTACTATCAGCATTGATCCACTTTTTCAATGTTAATCCTGAGGATGATGATTATGATCTACCTGATCCCCCTCCGCCATGGTGGGATAAGAAGCTCGCCTCTGTGCCACCTGGTAGGTTGTTTTCTCGTTTATTTTGCGCTTCCCGCTGCTGTTTAGGGAGGTTGGTTCATGTTTTGGTCGATTTAACTTTAAGTTTCTGTTTTGGTATTGTCCATCCCTTGGTTGGCTTGCCTTGGTTAAATAAAAAAGGGCAAGGCTGAGTAAATTAGCATATCTACCAACTTTATACCGGTGCTGCAGCCAAAAATTAGATAATTGAATAATTACCTATTTCATATGGTTGTTCAGATCAAATTGAAACATTTTCTCTACTTGACCAAGCATTAGAAAACAAAATTGAATGGAAATCAATTTTCTTTAAGGAAAGTGAGGCCTTTATACTAGTTCAAGCAAGACTTTGCTTAAGTAACCTGGTATGCTCTTGATAAGCAACATAACCGGTTGTTGAGTGTTTAAGGTGCGGATATTGGGGGACTATCTAGTACTAAAAAAAAAGGTGCGGATATTGGTAGCCATTTTCTCTAAGTTAAAGAGGGGCTTTTCAAATTAGGTTCCTAGATCTAATGGGGTCTATGCTTCACAGTATACAACACTACATCTTCCATGGCTAAAAGGAGCAATTTAATCCACTTATTCATATTCCTTACCCAGATATTTGCTGAGTTTACCACATGACTAGGTGTATTGAGCTTGGAGGGCTTTTTTGGATTATTAATCCATATAGCTCATTAAGGGCTACCTTAAACCCGTGGGCTCATTGTCATCTCATTTTCCTCTTGTGGTTACAGGCCGCACATAAATAGAGGCAATAAGCTGATGTTAATTAACATTAATAGAATATGCAGAAGAGCTTCTTAATATCACCTTAATTATTTCATATCCAGGATAAATACCTCTTGGTTCTGTAATGAAATCCTACTTGTAGTGTTTATTGAAACCGGATTTCACCATATAACACATCAGGAGGTAAAAATAAATATTGGTTCTTAGTAAGGCTTGATGTCCTGGTTCAATACCAGTCTCTTTTTCGCTCATAATGTTATTTCAGAGGAGTTGGAAATTTTGGTTTGGCAACTTTATGGTGACTGGCATTCTTTTGATAGCTAATAGGTACTATCCATCATCTTTTACAAAGTTATTAATTAAAAATTGACTTGGGTTTTTTATTTAAATATGAAGATGTTACCCCAATATCTCCAAGGCATTCTCTTCAAGGTTTGCTTTGAACTCAGATGCTTTTATAAAGAGGTACTAATATGCATCTCATTATTGTCATGGGTTAAACCCATAGCGTGGGAAGACACCACTATGGTACCAAACTGCAGTGACAAGGAGCTAAAAGCTCCTTGAGAAGTAGTAGCATAAGGTTTCGCAGTTTCATATTCCTTCCAAGGTTCATTAATTGGTGCAAACTCCAGTTTAATAATTAAATTAAAATGAAACTATGTTGATAAAAGCCCCACTGTCTAAAAATCTAGAACTTAAAAGTTTTGTTAAAGTTTGTTTTTTGTAGGTATATTTGTTGTAGTAATTATCAAGATTGTAAGACTATTCACATACAAAGTGCCTGCTTGGCTGAGATAGGTAAGTATTTCGTTATTGGCCTTGACTACAGTGGCATAGCTAACCCATTTTTTATAATTTTGTTTTAATATTCAATGCTGAAGCATCCATATTTTGGTAATTATACTGGCAAGATGGCGCTTAATATTGTATAATTCATCTAATGTGATTATTACTTTTAGCAGAAATAAGAAATATCCCTTTTTTTATTCTTAAAAAGCTTTTACCACATCATTGTCCTATGTAACAATCAAAAATGGCTATTCTGATCATTGAATTAGTAACTAGTCTAAGGTTGCCCACTTTGGTAATCAGAGTATATTAATAGGCTCATCAAATGTGATGGTGCATCAGCAGAGGTAAATCACCACATGGAATATGGTGCTCTTTTTATTCAGGATTGGTAACATAATCTAATATATCTCTGAATAATGCTCACTGGCATAGCAGAAATCAATCTGGTCATCAAAATGTCTCAAAACTTAGACCCATATTGTGACGTTTAAGGTTTTCCTCAACTACGCGTTGTCCTGATATCTGATAAAATAGGACACTCTGGTGTGAAGCAAGGAGTAGGTGGGGGAACTTTGGTCCCGGATAGGCCCTGGGATGGGGTTAAGATTGAGGCAGGACAGCAGTTGAAACTTGCGTCAGGGCTTGGATCAAATCAATATAAATAAAGTGGGTGAATTTAATAGATGAGATGAGTTAAGTCATAACTTCATTTAGTCTTGGATGAAATGGCTCAGCCAGCAGGAAATTTAATTGGTCCTAGTATTATGGGAGTTTAGTTATGGCATTTTTAAAGGATAGTGTCCGGCATGATAAAGGAGTCTGAACAATTCTTTCAGAAGAGAACTAAGAGGAAAGGGACCAGGAAACTGAAGGTTCTTTGGTTCCATTTCCTATTGACCTACCTAGATATATAATAAATCCATTAGCTCAAAGTCTTATACATCTTATTATTGTTTCTTGAGGTCTGCATTGATACTTGGGCTAACACTGGCCATGCTTGCAATTCATAAACATGAGGTGGACCTTGAGAATGAGTTTGGGAGGGCTATTGCTTCCATATACACCATGTCTTGGGGTCAGGACATGATGCTTGGGGCAAGCATATTTTTAGCTGTCCTCCAATTGGTATTCATCCACAGCGCCTGTAACAAATTCACTAGAATAATAGTCTCAGGAACACTGTCCACACTATGATCTTTGATTTAGTTCCTGCTTCATGATTCATCCATGGCTCGTTGGAAGGAGCCAATGTGTTACATAATTGAAACTCATTTACTTTCCTGTCATTGTGGTGGCAAGCAAAACAGGATCCAGGAAAGTTGTGTTTCCTGTATGGTATCATCATACTGTGACGCTTTTGATGATGATACTTTGGCGGTGTTTTTGCTTTGTGAGATAAACCGTGTGCTGGAGTGTGTGTCCCAGAGTTGTGGGATAGAGATGTGCCAGTAAAGACCTGAGAAAGGATTACATTAGTGCTGATTACAAAGGACTTGGAGCTGATCCATCAAAAGTTTGGCAGGTTCAGTTCCAGGGGTGTTTGGCAAAGGATACAGGGGGTAACAATTCATTCGCCTTACAGTTGAGCCAATTTTTGGTGACATTGACAGTGAAGCAGTCAAACTGGGTATAAAAACATTTGAAGGATCATGCAAGGTTCAGGCTTAACGTATGAGCGTTAAATTTTATTGACCAGGCTTGTCTGGATGAGGCGCAAGATAAGCACAGTCAGAATTGCGTCAATACAGCCAGAGGAGGACCGTGAAAAAATATAGTCAGATGTTCAAAGAGCTTGCAGGAGCAGCCAAGGAGCCATAGTCTCAGCTTCCTCGCCTGTTGTGTCAAAATTTGCAGGCTGATTTGTTGTTAGCAATGTCGGCATGTGACCTGCAGCGAGGTTGGAGGAGAAGTTGTCTTGACCTTGTAGGTTGAGCGGCAGGTGGCATTGGTCAAGGCTCTCCAGTAATTGATGCAGTCCCCCAAGGGGTTTTGCGAACATGATGCAATGAGATGAGCAATTATGGATCTGGTGCGCAGCTCTAAGGTGTTCAGATATGTGGAGGAGGAAGGAAAGAGTTAGGGGAACCTGAGGAGGAGGGTGAGGTGCCAGAGGAGAAGATTTTAGTTGAGGCCCCCGTTTAGGTTCCTGAGTTACAAATGAAGAAGAAAATGCTCCTTATTATCTTTGGAAGAATGTGGTGATTACAGTTTCCCAGAATAAACTGCCTACTTCGCTTTATTAATATCTATTTTTACTAGTGGAGGTGCAGGAAGGTACTGGGAAGAAGGAGTGCAGAAAGGAGCAGGCCCTGGTGGACACTAGGGCTATTAAGAATTAAATGAATGTGGAATTGGTAAGAAGATGTGGGTTGCCATTTCAGGAGGATGGATTTGTGCTGTTGGTGGATGCCACCAAGAGGGCTGCAGTCTGGCGGGTGAAGGCCAGGATCCTGTTGAGACAAGGCCAGAATGAATTTGTGGAGAATTTTCATCTCATGGAACATCTGCTTCACCTAGTGTGCTGGGGTAGAGGTGAGAGCAGTTCCATCTGCAATTTGATATATTAAAGGGGAAAGTGCTGTTGTTACCTGGGAGCTCTGATGTGTGGGAATGGGAGTTTAATTCCCAGGGATCGTTAGTGAAGCTATGGATGGATTTTTAAAAGTTGCGCCATTGGAGGGCTTGCCAGGTGAGTACCAGGACTTTGCATTGGTGTTTGAACCCAAGAGTGAAGTTATTTTCAGGCTACAAGGGGCTTTGCACTTATTTATTGGTTCAAGGAGAGCTCTGAGTTGCTGAGTGGATTCCTGGTTTATCCAGTAATCCTCAAGCTTAGGATCTTGATGTATATGTCCACAAAATATTTTTCTAGGTTTAATGTGCCTTCAAAATATCCTGTGGTCTTGCCAGTGCTGCTTGTGCCAAATTTGAGTGGGGAGCTGCATCCTTGCATAGATTTCTGGCAGCTCAACAATGCGACAGAGCATGACCCATATCCAATGCTGCTCACGAAATACATTCTACCTGTTATTTCAGCGAGTGTTTTGCTCACTAAATTGGATATGGTTGATGCTTTTAATCAGATTCCAGTGTTATTAAAGCACTAGCAATATACCACATTCAAGTGCCACTTGGGCTTTGAGTATTAGGTTATTCTATTTGGGCTGTGCAATGCCACCGAGGTCTTCCAATGCATGATTGACTGTTTGTTAAAAGTTTAGTCTTAGGTGTTCCATTGCCTATATGATTAATATTCTAGTATTTTTCAGGTCGGTGCAAGATCACGTGAAGGATGTAAGGAATATGCTGGAGGGGTAAGCTTGGAGGGCTTGAGGTTAACGAAATACAAGTGTGAGTTTGTCAGGGACTCGTTTCAATCTTTGTGAATGTGGTTTTCCAGGTGAATAGGATATTTCCTGATAAGCTGCGAGCAGTGAAGGAGTGGAAGTCCAAGGAATCGGACTAAAAGCAAAGTTTTTAGGAGTGGTGAACTTTTTGAGGAGGTTCACACAGAATTTAGCTGAGTGGGCCGTGTCATTGACAAGGTTGACCAGGGATGTACCCTTCGTTTGGGGGGAGGCTGAGGAAAGGGAATTCCAGCGGGTGAAGATGAGTCTGCTGACAGCATTGGTCCTGGACCATCCTTACCCCAACTAGCCATTTTTAGATGGGATTAAAGCGTCAAACTTTGCACTTGTAGCGGTCTTTTGAAGGAGGGTAAAGGAGGGGTTGAGCATCCTGTCTGTTGCTTCAGCCAGAAGATGATGTCCGCTGAGACAAATTAGTATGCAATAAGAAACTTTTGGCAATAGTGACAGCACTGAGGGAGTGACAACGCCAATGTTTTACGCTAGGCATCTGGTTGTGAACTGGACTGCTCATTGAGCCTTATATTATTATAAGTCCCCACGTCTGATGAATCAAAGAAAGGCCCAGTGGCACTTAGATTTGGCTCATTATGAGTTGAGGATTGATTATAAGCTTAGAGACAAAATATTTTTTTGGATTTTCTGAGTTGTGATTCAGGATTGGTGTTTATTGGGAGGAGTTGAGGAAGTTTAACAAAGCTATGATGTTGCTATTGAGTCTGTTTGAGATGATTTTTTTGGAGAGAAGTAGTATCATGGAGAATTTGGACTGTGCATCAGAGGAACGAGTTATGCTGGCAGAAAAAGGAGCAAGATGAGAGAGGTGAGGCGAGCAAGGGACATGCGGGGTTCTTAATCTGGGAAGGTCTTATTCTTCATGAGTGAAGGATCTGGGTTCTGATGATTTGTCTGCAGCAAGAGGCGTTGGCAGCTAACCACAATCATCCTTTGGCAGAACATCTGGGCGGGGAGAGGACGCTGGACTTGGTTCATTGTCAGTATCTATGGAGGGGAGTAGGTGTGGCAGTACAAAATTATGTGAGCGATGTGTGGTGTGTGCAAGAGTGGAGTCCCATCATATGGCGCCTAGAGGGAAAATAAAGCCACTCCAGATTCCGTCCAGGCCATGGCCTATGTGAGTGTGGATTTTATCAGGTTTTGCCCAAGTCTCAGGGTTTTGACACCCTATTGGTTGTAAAGGATCGCCTGACTAAATATGCAAAGTTTTTCCTGGTCAGTCAAACATATCTGCAAAGATAGCGGGTCAAGTCTTTATGGATGAGATCTATTACTGACATGAGGTGCTTGATGAGATCGTGTTGGACTGGAGTCCGCAGTTCACATCTCAATTTTGGCTGATCTGTTAGGAAAGTTGAAGATAAATACCTGCCATTCATTAGCTTACCATCCCTAGTTGGATGGCCAAACTGAGAGAGAACCCAGATATTAAAGCGATATTTAAGTTACTACATTTTGGCTCAGCAGGTTTATTGGTAAGTTGGGTGAATTTAACACAAATTGAATACAACAACCATAAGCACACATCAATTGGGATGATCACATTCTTCACATATAATAGTCATCACCCAAAAGGTATGGGCCCTGGGAGCAGGGTCAGAATCCAGTGGCAGATGAGCTGTCGCATGAGACCCAGGAAACCTTGGGGCTCCTGAGAGGGAATTTGGTGGTGGTAGTAGTGGCTTAGAAGAGGAAGGCAGATAGGCATCAGTCAGAGGGGAGCATTTTCAAAAGAGGGGTTGGGTTTTGATAAATGCTCAGAAGTATTCCATGCCTGTGAGGAGCTGGAAGTTGGGAACGGTGGCGTTAGGCCCATACCAGATAAAGAGAACGGTGAAAGAGGCGGCGTTTAAGCTGATGTTGCCAGAGGAGTTGCAGGCTCATACAGTATTACACGTGTCACAGCTCAAACCGTTTTTTGGGCAGATGTCTGAGAGGACCTCTCCTTTATTTCCAGCTGTGGGGGGGCTGAGGAGTATGTGATGAAGGATATCCTGGACACAAAGGTGGTTTAGATTCGCTGTTTGTTCTTGGTCTAATGGGTTGGTCATCCATTGAGGAAGCCACGTGGAACATGTCCAGAGATTGTACCCAGTGTCCTGGGAAGATCTAATAGTTTTCTTGTCTAGGGGTGATGTGACAGTTGAGGTTTCCCTCAACGTCACAGAGCACTGATCTTTGATAAGCAGGACAAGCTGGTGTGAAGGAAGGAGGAGGTTGAGGGAGCATTGATCATGGCTAGGTCCTGGGGTGGGATTAAGACTGAGGCAGGACGACGTTTAGAACTTGCATCAGGCATGGGATCAAACCAGGTGGTGTTGAAGTGGGTGAATTCAAGTTTATATAGGATTTGAGTCAGAACTGCATCAAGTCATGAATGTGATGGATTGGCCAGTAGGAAATTCAAATTGAGCGTAGGATGATGGGAGTTTGATTATGGCATTTTCCAAAGGTCATAGTGTCTGGCATGACAGAGGAGTCTGAACTATTCTTTCAGCAGAGAACTATGAGAAAAGGGACATGGAAACTGAAGGTTCTTTGGTTCCATTCACTATTGACCTTCTTAGATAAATACAATAAAGCTGTTTGCTCAAAATCTTATACTTCTTATTATTGTTTATTGGGGCCTGCATTGATATATTCAGGCTAACACTGGTCATGTTTGCAATTCATAAACATGAGGTGGACCTAGAGAGTGAGTTTGGGCGGGCTATTGCTTCCATTTACACCATGTCTTGGGGTCAGGGCATGTTTTTTGGGGTAAGCATATTCGTAACTGTCCTCCAAGGGGTGTTCATCCACAGCGCCTGTAGCACATGCACTAGGACAATGGTCTCAGGAACCCTTTCCGCACTATGATCTTTGACATGATTCCTGCTTCCTAATTCATTCATGGATTTCTTTGGAAGGATATGGTGCTTTACAAAAATAATGCCTAGACTCATAGTAAAAATGACTTGCAAAGTCTTAAACCTCTTCATCTTGTTTTCATGATATTGAATGAAGTCAGTTAATCTTGTAAAATCATAAGTCTGATCTACCAAAGTTTTTATGAAAACATTTTTAGAATTAGTATAGGACATTCCACTTTTTCAATTCTTAGGCATTATCAATCATTGGGTTGTGTGACCAATAAGCTTATCAACTTAGCCATTTTGGCCCGGTTACACATTTCACATAATAAATTTTAAAAAAAGCTGCTTGAAGGTATATATTTTCTCTTCTTATCAAATTATATTAATTCACAGAGTTAACTTGCTGATAATTGCTAGGCCCTGCTTCCTGGTTAGGCTATGAAAAACCTTCAAAGCATTTTCATAAGCAGTTTAAAGAGAAGAGTTACCATAAACTGAGGCTGCTGCAGTAACACTAGTATCAATTTCAGGAACCCTGCTAGGAACAGCTGTTAGCAAAGCTTGATCTGGGAGGTTTGGTATATTTTTAAACAGAAATATCTAAAGTCAGTGATAATTTAAAAAATAGATGACAATATGATGCGATTGATTCCTCATCATCTGAATCCTAGTTTTATTTAGATTAATTTTAAAGTAGGCACCCATGTGTTCACGGGATAATCCCTATGCTATTGTCTACATGTCCATGGATCACTCCTAATTTCCTGGCTAACTTTATCAACAGATTTGTAAATTCTGACACTCTGCCTCATGTTTTTTTAACATCATAAAATGTAAGTTATCATATAGTTTATCTGCAGTCTTTGAGATTGGTCAAGAATATGTAGGTAGTCAATTTATCAATAGAGGTGAAACATGGAGGGTATTGATATTACCATTTATTGATTTAATTTGCTAAAGCGTGGCAATTTCCCTTAGTCAATATTGCAAAATCCGTAGCTTGGCCAATATAAAGTACATGATAATAGGTTCATAGTTCATAAGAAATATATTGTGTGAAAAAAGTACTCCATGTATTAAGCACTAAAATGTTGTAATCTTCTCTTAGGCGGATCACTGCAAAAGCACATATCAGTTCACAATTCAACAACATGTTTCCTGTATGAAGACAGAAACATGAAAAATTTATCACAAAAATGTTGCCATAAAATTTTATTAACTAAAAAATAAAGCACACTTTATTATATATTACTGAAAGTGGCCAAAGGACTCACTTGTAAATGTCCTTCTTGAGGTGCTGGGTTCAAAAGCAATTAATAAAATGTAAAAATTCCCTTTCCAAACTTTAATACTTCACTATAAATTGACAAAATCCCAGGTTCTTAATGGTGGCAGTTTTTTACTAACCAAACTGCATTAGATATATTGGACGTTGTGGACTTTTCTTTCTCGTTGCAATCACTATTGCAACCTATTAAGTTAAAGACTAAATCTAGTTTGATAATCTCACAGAGGAGATTAGTCTGCGCCCATGTCAGGGAGCAGTTGGGCAAGCAAGGTAAGAGGAGCAGGTGGAAGGCCCACGGTATCAAACGTTTGAAAACGCCCCGGAGAATCTGGTGGAATAAATAAAAATTTTAAAAAACTGGCAGTCACTAATTCCCCGGAGATTCTCACATGGCAAGCACGATGCAACCAGTACATCAACACGCCACACTCCCAGCCGCTTTTGTCAGTGGAATTTGGAGTCCCCATGTTTCTGGACATCCAAAAAATGGCCTTATGATAAATTTTGTGAAGATGTAAACGCAATTTTTCCAACCGCGGTGTATATTGCACCTCACTCCATGTCATGCATTTGGCTGGACCTAGGTTTCAAAAGCAAAACAGCAGCAGATGAGGCTGCAGCGGT
This sequence comes from Massospora cicadina, assembly GCA_022478985.1. Taxonomy (NCBI): domain Eukaryota; kingdom Fungi; phylum Entomophthoromycota; class Entomophthoromycetes; order Entomophthorales; family Entomophthoraceae; genus Massospora; species Massospora cicadina. Next base: position 60,727 of record JAKSZP010009374.1, on the reverse strand, counting down.
GCGTATAGTGGTCAACCTCCCCAAAGGGCAATGGGTCATCGAAACCAAACGCACCAGATGGACAAAATCAAACCAAATTTTCCTCACCTTTGACTTTTTGCCTACTATGGTAAAACGTGACATCTTGGAACAACACCTGGAAGATGGTTTCGCCATATATGGCAAAATACAAATTTTTGAAATGCAACGCTTCACACTGATGCCACACCTGTGCACCGGCAAAGCCATCACAGTTCTGACCCCAACTGAGGAGATCGTGAAGAACCTAACCCAGATCCCACACTCCACTTTTATTGATATCACAGGGCATACCACCCACCTATTCCAGGTGACCGTGGACAGCGCGCCCCCATTTGCACCCACTGTGATGCATTTGGCCATAAGGCGCACCCATGCCCCATCATGGAGGGCGTCACATTCCAAGAGCACCCCTCGGTGGCCATGGCCAGCGGAGAGGTGCACTACAAACCAACTGCAAGCACCAAGGAGGCTTTCCCGTGGGGAGCACAAGGCTGCTACCTACTGGTAAAGCCTATCTCCCCGCAAGAGCAGAAGAAGGCCAAGCAGGCCCATAGGGCCGCAGCCAAGGAAGCGGCCAAAGCTACCACCGCTATCCCACACTCACAACGTCAGGAGGACATGGAAACCTTCGTGGTGGAAGCAACTCAGGAATCCATCAACCAATAAGATTGGGAAGCCCATACTTAATGGGGCACTCAATCTGAGGATCTGATGGGAGATTCAATCTCACCCAATCGTTGCACCTAAGCTCCAGTTGAAACTGACTGGGGCCCTATCCCAACGGAAAAAAAAATTTTGACCTGCTCAAAGGTGCACCGAACTCATCCACACCGCAAAAAATTTGTTTAACGTCGGGAAAACAAAAAGTGAAGGCTAAAGCCAACGCGACTCTTACCACAAAAATTAACAAAAACTCCAAAAGCGTTGCTGCTAACACCCACACTGCTGTGAAGGCCCATAGGGATCTAGAAGAGGCTGGTGGGCCTGGGTGCCCACCCCCTCACACCTAAGGTGTGATGGGGGAAACCTTCACTTTAGGGACGTTGAATATTGCTGGACTCAAGGCCTCCCCATAATGGGATAGGAAACTGAGTTTTTTACGACACAATTTACCCATGGATATCCTGGCCATCCAGGAGTCCCACTGTCCACAAGGTTCCGAGGAAACTTGGAAAACAATGCTCCTCCCATCCCTATCCTTTTGGTCAAAGCACTGTGGGGTGCTAATTTGGAAAAATAATTCTTTAAAATTTTTATCCTCAGAAATATTCCTAAATTGCTGAGGGCTTGTTGTCACTTTCTCGTGGGCTGACGTAGCACACACAACAGTCAACATCTATGCCCCAAATGGTGCATGTGAGCGTTGGCAATTTTTCTTGTTGGTCAAATCCCTCCCACTACCTCAGACTCTTTCCTAGTTTGTGACATGAACTGTTGGCTAAACACACCAACAGACCGGTGGCCTTCCTCACCCCACGCCCCCCAGGGTCATGTAGAACTACGCGTTCTAAAGGCCAACCTCAGGCTAATGGATGCGCTGCCACGACATGCCCCGCTGCTCAAAAACATGATGCATCCCCACATCCACAATGGCCAATTAAGGTTCATGACCCGCATCGACCTTATTCTAACGCTGGCGAAATTCCAACCCCACATCTCCCACTTCAAAACAACAAAAATGGAATTCTCTGACCATCGGCTGGTCTCACTAACCTACCACCTACCTGTCACAGCTGCTAAGGCCCCACATTGGTGCAAAATCCGCCCCCCCCGAGCTTGTGTCACCAGGATTTTCCACGTGGGTGGAAGAGGCAACTTTGGCAAAAGAGTTTGTTGCACCATTTTGCGCGGACCCCATTTCCACATGGGCAACTTTTAAAGAAGATACCATCCACCACTATCACCATCTCTCCTCCAGATGCTCATGAGCCACATTGGCGGTTATCTCGCGCACTCTGGCAGAATTGGCACACTTGGAGTCCAACATCCCAGTTACAGGATACAGCTCTGCATGGGGCCAGAAGTGGGCAAAGCAGCTGCCCACTTCAACGCACTTAAAAGCCAACACAAACATTGGGTTTGTGTTCAGTATAGGGCCACACACATCACAAAAGGCGACAAGTGCACCGCACATTTCTTTAAAAAAATTTGCACCACACTAGAGTGTGGCCTGCACACAGGTGCGAATATTGGATAATTCCATTGCGGATACACCAGCCAAAGTGGCAATCGAAATGCAAAGGTATTACTCAAAGTTATACCAATCCGATCCAATTCAGCCAGCCAAAGTGGCAGAATTTCTTGACTGAGCCCACATCTGCACCATTTTCCAATACCTGGAAATAATGAATTTGATTACTCCGGATGAATTATGGACATCCATTCTGGGTGCACCAAACCAAAAATGCCCAGGCCCAGATGGCATTCCATATGAGTTCTACAAAAAGTACTTCAAATATATATCCCCATTGCTGCTCGCCTCACTTAACCAAAGCCTGTTGGAAACGCGCCTCTTACTAGGAGGACATGAGGCTTTTACAGTCACACTTTTCAAGAAAGGGTATAGGCTTGACTTAGCCAACTGGCGCCCCATTTCTCTAACAAACACAGACACCAAAATTTTAACAAAAATCATGGCTAACCATTTAGGGACTGTAGCATCTGCCACCATCTCCCCAGAACAATTCGGTTTCATCCCCAGAAGGTCAATTTGGGATAATGTGCACTCTGTGGCTAACTTATGTCAATCCGCAGCCTCTGGGGCACTTGTATTTTTGGACCAACAGAAGGCCTATGATAGAGTAAACTGGGAATACCTCAGGGCCTGCCTACATCAATTCCGCCTACCCCCTCGCTTTATCAACTGGGTAATGCTGCTCACGGAATCTGCAACAATGGCAGTGCATGGCCCTGGCTTCCTGACGGAAGTAGTCCACCCTCAAAGGGGCTTGCGACAAGGGGACCCCCTCAGCCCACTCTTATACAACTTCAGCCTTGACCCACTACTGCGAAATGTGAATGCCCAACTCACTGGGGTCCATGTGCTAGGCCAAGCCCCAGTCAAGATAATGGCGTTCGCAGATGATTGTGTGGTTGTGGTGTCTAATAATCAAGATGCACGCACGCTTGAAGCTCTCATCCAGGAGTATTCCCAAGTAAGCAACGCGGCACTGAATGCTTCCAAAACCGAAATCATCCTCCTTGGTCGGTTCCAGAACTGCTGGACCCCAGCAATCAGTTCCCACCCAGCCCATCTGCTCACCCACGTCCTCGCCCTACTAATTCAAAACATACCGCCCCACTGGTGCTCCCCTTCGTGCCACGTCCTACCATAGGACTGGTACGCCATCTGGGCGTGTGGATGGAGGCAGGCGGATACGCGTCAGCAATAAAGGAGTGCCATATTCTGGATAACGTGATGAAGCGAATCGCCTCTCTCAGAGCCCACCCTACTTCTCTTACTGGCAGGATTGTTTTAGCCAACTTTATGCTCCTCTTCAAAGTCTGGTTTGGAGCCCATGCCATCCCTTTCTCAAGCTTCTACAAATCCTTGTACGCCTTGCCACAAGGATGGCTTTGGTCGGGCCGCCTTCCACCAGTGCAGCTAGAGGTCATGTTTGGCCCTCAACATCTTGGTGGCATGGAGCTGGTTGACTTCAAAACCCATGCTGCCAAGATCCTGGGCACCTAGATTGTGGCCGTCACTGCCCCTACACTCCCTTCCCAACACTGGTCCCGCGCAGCCCACTCCAACTTCTCCCGCGCCTTGGGCCTCAACAATCCATTGAACCCCCACTCCCTGATGAAATACCTCGCATCACACACATCGGCCACAGGCCCTCACGGGACTAACACCCACTACAAACGAATCCTACTCTCCATGTGGAGCGCTGAGTGGAGAATTCGTATCAGCGGACATACAACCCAAAGAGGACGCCCCTCTCCTCAGTTCACACAAGAGGTACAGGGGCTACCCATCCATGATGGCGTGATCCCCATTCAGCCCCATGTCCTATCCAGGGTGGACTACCTGGACATGATGGACATCCCTTACTCCATTGAGACCCAAAAAACCATCTGGAAATATTCTCACCATCCTCTGTTGCAGCCTTAAATCTGCTCCCACGTGTGGCACTGCCTGAGGCGGGTGTACCATACAGCTGAGCGCTCTAACGCTTTACACTCATCCTGTGTTGTGTGGCTAGTATGGAACGCTGTTCCACCACCTGAGAAGTGTCCTACCTCTAAAGTGATATGGCGCGAAGTTCAATGTTTACTAGGACAGAATCAAACACACCTCTTCAGTCTGTCAAGAGATATGTTTGCTTTATCAATGGCCTCCCCCTTCCACCCTCCCTCCGTGCTTTGGTGGTTGCAATCGCCATGTGGACCATCCACATATTTGTCTTAGATGCCATCGCAGGTTCCACCCCCACCCTCACAGAAGCGGTCAACAGATTCCAGTCTCATTTGGTGGACCACTTTCAAGCGTGGTTGTTTGGATACCTCCCACCACATCGCAGACAGCTGGTCTCCTCCTGGTTCCCAGTCTGGTTCATCAACTCAGACCCCTTCCTCCACACGTGCTCAATTGTGGCTACAGCCCCTTCACACGTTCCCTCCCCTTTCCCATAAGTGGCGTTCCCACTGGCAACAAGAGATAGCATCGCTTCTCTGGGGTGCCTCCCCTGGTACTAAGTTTTGTCTCTTCTGAGTCATATTCAGAAGTGTCCATCCCATGGTAGGCCTTCCCCACAATAAATTTTGAATTAAATATATTGGACGTTAACATAATTGTTCTGTAAAGATAGGTAAACAATTGTGCCAATTGCAACAATTTTAGGCCAGCAGAAGGATAATATTAAGCCTAATAAATCATATATTTTGATGCTTCTCAGAAGCAATGCAGCAAAAGAAGATATAAAAAAGCGATTTGATTGACAGGGCCGCTGGGCCAAGATAGATCTAAGTACCTAAAAGATTTGGGTTTTGCACCAGCGGCGTAATGAGGCATTGAAAAAGCATTTAGTAATACAGGTTTTCGCCATCAGAGCCCAAAAACTTAATTTATTATGGTGGATCATGACACAGTTGAAAGCATGCTGACAAAGCTTCAAAATAAATTAGTTACATATATAGTAATCAACTAAAAATCAAAAAATACTATATGGATGATCTGATCATTTTTCAACAACTTGGGTTATGGATTTCCATTATGTCATTTTTGACCTAAAAAAGCATTGATTACGCTTTATAAAAGCTTCCAAAGAATCCTTTTTATGCCTATGCTTAAACTATATTTTTAGATGTTGATAGTAATCCAAAATGTTCAACTTAAGCAATGTTTAGAGCGTTAGAGACCTATTGGTAAGATATATAAAATTCTGGGTGTTTAAAGCAAAAAATCTTATAGTAGATAGCCAGTATATTCTGATTAGGGACATTTTAAACGTGAAGAATTATTTATAGCATTAATGACGATGCATTTACTAACAAATTATGCGTTCCCAAGGTCGCTCTACTCAAGGCTGTAATAGTTATATAAAAATACTATTGTCCACAGTTTCTTACTAGGAAATCATAAGAGTTTTTTAGAAGTAACAAACCATAGGGCGATTGATCTAGAATTTTGTACCACTTTTGGTAGTATTGTTTTTATGTGATAAAATGCTATTAATAGTTGCTAAGGAACAGTGTTATAAAAAGTAATCTTAAGTTCATTACATGATCAATGTTCAAATTATAAACTATTGGCCTTAAAGAAGTTTCTAATGAATCAATAAGTGCAAAATGGGTTCCCTGCATATAGTATCAGAAAGACTCATGCAGATTTGAGAAAAAAGTTGCATGTGTTGCTGTAAGTTTTTATCTTTTTGAAACATGGTAATTTATATTGGACTAACTTCCATGATACCAAAATTATGTACTTGGACTAATAATGAAACTTGAAGCTTAAATATAAATTTATGATGAGCTTTGAATTTCTTAACTTATTATAACTAGAGAACTTAAGATTATTGTAAGATAAAGAGTTTATTTTAGAAATAATGTGACTATAAAGATATTTGAATAGTTACTATTTTTTATATTCTCAATAAACATACACAACATGCTAGACTAAAACATATTAATAAAGAAAGATTTCAATATTTACTTTACTCTGTCAGACATTCTCCTTCTCAACTTAAGAAAAAGAATGTTGGAGGAATTAGTGCTCCTGAATCTGCTACCATGATTGGCCCATCATTTGCCTAATCTAAAAAAATATTTTGGATATCAACGAAATGAGTACCCACAGTGAAAAGACCTTGGCGGATTCTCAGTGGAATCCTAACTATTGGAAAATATGGCTTATAACAAAAAACAGCTTAAAAAGGTAATAACTAATAGTAGGATTACTCCAACTTCTCAGCCAAATTTGTAGTGTTCATTACCACACAGGTTTGATCACCTCCGAGGTGAGAAGATATTACTCAATGATGATAGGGTGAAAATTAACCAATCAAAACCACACAAGTTAACCAATCAATTACCACATTACCACATGAGTTTGACCACCGCCGAGGTGATAAAGATTTTACTTGCTGGTGATTGGATACAATTCATCAAATCATTACCACATGGGTCAGTTTTGCCTCAAAATATTTATCTTTGATCTGATATGCTGAAAGCTTATATTTCCTAATTTAGATGACTCAGCTTTATATTCTTTTGCCTCAAATACCCATGGTCTCAAAATTCAAATTAGTTTAAATAAGAAATACTAGTATTGAGAAAAGGACCTTTCCTTGGTTTTGCCCGCTGTAAACAATAAAAAAATAAAAACTTGAATAAAGCACTATTTTATACTTTTATTAAAAAAAGTAAGATTCTCACTTTGATAAAATATTTGTGGCATCCATCGGTGGATCCCACAAACTGGTGCTCACTACAGGGGTCATTACCCTGAATACTTCAATAAGGTATCAAAGCAATGGAGGCTGTAAACATGAGCAGCTCTTCTGAATTATGATTAGTTGCTCTTGAGAAGCAACTAGCCAGCTCTTTCTCCCGTCTCAAAAAGCTAGAGCAACGGCCATTCAAATTACCTATAAAAGACAGATACACCCCGGGTGAATGGAGCATTGCTTCCTTTTTGTACATTTATGAAGCTGCGATGGATGGCGCCACTGATAAACAAAAAGCTCAGTACATTCTTCCCTGTTTAAGCTGTAAAGCCCAAGAGCTGATCGTTCCTCACCTGGATCCTCAGCACCTCTGGCCAGATGTTAAGAAGGCCCTCTTGGCTGAATTTGGATCCAAGCAGAGCTTACACAGGGAAAAGCAGGCTTTTATGCGCCTTACTATGTATGAGGGTGAAAACCTCTTTAGTTTTGCTGAGCAGTTCTATCTCACTGCTCAAAGGCTGGCTACGTCTAACCTGCTTACCCTGGATGATGCTATTGCCGCCATTTAACAGGGTTAGCTTTACAACCCTCTATCGCCAGGCATATCATATCAGTGAAATGCCACTTCACAACTTTCCGTGACATAAAAGAGGCTTTGTTAGACGTCGCCCATATTCCTTTAGGTGAGCTGCAGCCTATCGAACTGTTGGAGGTGAGGCCACCTGTGCCTATTCTCCCTGAAAAACCTGCTGCTTTGGTGCAACTTAAACCGGACATCCCTCAATCATGCAAAGCGGAGATCCCTACTGTAGTTTCCTCTTCAGTTCAGTCAATAGGTGCGCGCCCTAAGGGTATATCCTCCAGAACTACTGGGGTTGTAAAAATGCTGGTTAAAGCGAAGCTACTTACCCCACCTCTTGTGGCTGTCTCCCCCATTTCAGTTAAAACCTTGCCCATGGTTGAGAATACCCCTGAGGCTGACTCTGAGGGGGGTTACGATTATGATGGGTACTACTTATTGGGAGCTCCCGCGGAAGTGGAGGTCCCTGATTGCCTAAACGCTGAAGGAGTAGATGAAACTACCATACCAAAGGATATTTACCTCCGCCAAGTTATAGGTTGTATGGAAACTATTGACACAGCCAGAGACGCTGATCAGCTCCTATTGAGCTTAATTTATCCTTTACACCAAGGAACAGGAACAGGGAAAAGAAATGTCAGCATAGGGAAAGGCACACCTATTGCTGACAAATTTCATGTGCCTGACTCATCTAAACAACTTATGTCATTACATCGCGTTACTAATACCCCAGGGGATGATTTTGAGGGGGGTATGGATAAGGTTAGCTATTACGTTGTAGGAGTACTTGCTGAAGTGGAAGTCCTCAATCGCTTGAATGCTGGAGGAGTAGATGAAGCCACCATACCTGAAGAGATGTATCTCTGCCAAGTTCTAGGGGAGCCATTCGATATCAATACTACCAGCGATGCAGATGAGGTGTTGTCTCACCTTATTCGCCCTATCCAGCATGGCCATACCATGCAGTCCATCCAGGAAAATTACCCCAAGACCGCATACAAATTAACCTCAAATTTCCATCTCAAGGAGGTCTTAGCGCTATCACCCACTTTTGGGGGGATACTTACAAAGGTGAAGTGGTTATCCAAAAAGTTTGGGTGATGGCTATCTTAGATACAGGCTCCCCGGTGAACATAATCTCCTCCAAGTTGATGAAAAAAATCAAACTTGCACCTGACTTGGAGTACAACCAAGACTTTGGAACCGCTGGCCTTAACAACACCCGCGCACTGGGTGCTTACTCATCCCTTCCCATTCATATTGGGAAGCTTATTCTATTGGCCCCCGCAGTGGCTTTGGAGAAAAAACAATTATGATATGCTTATAGGTACTCAATTCATGATTGAATATGATGGCATTATCAATATGAAGCAAGGGTTCTTGTTGTTGCTCAATTATGAAGTCCCCTTAGTTCTAGCCCATGAAGAACCCAGCAAGAAGGAATACTCTTGCATGGATGAGTACCCGCTTTCCGCCTTACCTATACATAATACTAACCTCGCAAAAATGGTTACTAAAGAAGGCTAAGCTGCCAATGAGCTCCGAGCTCCTCTACTTTCTTACCAAGTGTCAGAGAGGGTTTTATATTACCACAATTACATAACTCCCTGAAGTGGCAAACTTGGATCAAACTGGGAGGGGCCATTTACCATCATGTATAATAGAGGAAATGAGTATTTTATAAAGTCTTTAGCTACCAGAATTATTATAAAATGGGTACATGGCCACTTCCTATGACCCTACACCCCTCCCAACATTCTTGAGGGGGCAATGTCGGACATTCTCCTTCTCAACTTAAGAAAAAAAATGTTGGAGATATTAGTGCTCCCAAATCTGCTATCATGATTGGCCCATCACCTGCCCAATCTTCGAATAATATTGTGGATATCAATGAAATGATTACCCACAGCGAAAAGACCTTGGCGGATTCTTGGTGGAATCCTAACTATTGAAAAAATATGGCTTATAACAAAAGAGGGCTTAAAAAATAATAACTAATAATAGGATTACTCCAACTTCTCAACCAAATTTGGGGTGTTTGTTACCATATGGGTTTGATCACCTCTGAGGTGAGAATATATTACTCAATGATGATAGGCTGCAAGTTAACCAATCATTACCACACGAGTTTGACCACTGCAAAGGTGAAAAGATTTTACTCAACGATGATAGGGTGCAAATTAATCAATCATAACCACATGAGTCTGACCACCGCTGAGGTGAGAAGATATTATTTGATGATGATAGGGTGCAAAATTAACCAATCATTACCACACAAGTTTGACCACTGCCAAGGTGAAAAGATTATACTTGATGATGATAGGGTGCAAATTAACCAATCATAACCACACATGAGTCTGACCACTGCCGAGGTGAGAAGATATTACTCAATGATGATAGGTTGCAAATTAACCAATCATTACCACACAGGTTTGATCACCTCCAAGGTGAGAAGATATTACTCAATGATGATAGGGTGAAAATTAACCAAATATTACCACATGAGTTTGCCACTGCTGAGGTGAGAAGATATTATCTGATGATGATAGGGTACAATTTAACCAATCATTACCACACAATTTTGACCACCACTGAGGTGAGAAGATTTACTCACTGGTGATTGGATACAATTCATCAAATTGTTACCACACGAGTCAGTTTTGCCTCAAAATATTTACCTTTGATCTGATAGGCTGAGAGCTTATATTTCCTAATTTAGATGACTCAGCTTTATATTCTTTTGCCTCAAATACCTTTTTTTAGTACTAGATGGTCCCAACCCAAGGGGGATTCATCAATGTTTTTGCCTCAAATACCCATGGTCTCAAAATTCAAACTAGTTTAAATAGGAAACACTAGTATTGAGAAAAGGACCTTTTTCTTGGTTTTTCCCGCTGAAAACAATAAAAAAACATAAAAACTTGAATAAAGCATTATTTTATACTTTATATTAAAAAAGTAAGATTCTCACTTTGATAAAATATTTGTGGCATCCATCGGTGGATCCCACATACTCATTAACTATCAAGTTCCTTTTTATAACTAAAAGTTTTCTATATGAGTTGTGCATAAATTTTATATTATTTTTACCATATGGATGGCATAATACTGCATTAGATTAGATTTTTACTATTATTTTAAGCACTGATTTGCCTCAGAAACACTGGGTGAAATTTGACCTATCACATCGTTTAAAGATAGCTTAACTTTGATTTCTAGAGACATATCCTTTCATTTGTTTTGATTTTATATGATAATTTATTTTATACCTTTAATTATATAGTGGTTTTTATTTTCAATTTAAATAAGAGCTTTAGATCATCTTTTCTGAGAGTGCATAGCAGAAAACAGTGTACAATATTTATAAACTTGCAATGATGGCATCAATGCTCAGCACATCTGACTGGCTGTTATGGAACGTTAATATAGATCTTTAAAAGGCCTATAAATCATGAAAATCTATTTGAGCCATGATTAAGCAAGTATATGTATCATTCAATTGGCCTAACATAAAATTTCTGCCATATAATATGAGCTTTTTTGACTGATATAACTCAACTTGTTATTTCCTTTTCCTTTATCTCCGCCCAATTGTATTGAAAAACATAATTTTTATACATAATGCTATATACTATGCATTTACTAAATGCCATACATAATTTAGTATTTACTAATATTTGTTTTAGGCTGGACCTAGGTTTTGAAAGCAAAACAGCAGCAGATGAGGCTGCAGTGGTGCGCATAGTGGTCAACCTCCCCAAAGGGCAATGGGTCATCGAAACCAAACGCACCAGATGGACAAAATCAAACCAAATTTTCCTCACGTTTGACTTTTTGCCTACTACGGTAAAACGTGACATTTTGGAGCAACACCTGAAAGATGGTCTCGCCATATATGGCGAAATACAATCTTTCAAAATGCAACATTTCACGCTGATGTCACACCTGTGCACAGGCAAAGCCATCACAGTTCTGACCCCAACTGAGGAGATCATGAAGGACCTAACCCAGATCCCGCATTCCACCTTTATTGACATCACAGGGCATACCACCCACCCATTCCAGGTAACCGTGGACAGCGCGCCCCCTATTTGCACCCACTGTGACGCGTTCAGCCATAAGGCGCATGCATGCCCCATCAAGGAGGGCGTCACATTCCAAGAGCACCCCTCAGTGGCCATGGCCAGGGGATAGGCGCACTACAGAACCAACCACAAGCACCAAGGAGGCTTTCCCGTGGGGAGCACAAGGCTGCTACCTATTGGTAAAGCCCATCTCCCCGCAGGAGTGGAAAAAGGCCAAGCAGGCCCATAGGGCCACGGCCAAGGAAGCGGCCAAGGCCACTACCACCATCCCACACTCACAACGCCAGGAGGACATGGAGACCTTCGTGACAGAAGTGACTCAGGAATCCATCACCCAATCAGATTGGGAGGCCCATGCTGAGTGGGCCACTCAATCTGAGGATCTGATGGGAAATCTGATATCACCCAATTGCTGCACCCAAGCTCCAGTTAAAACCAACTTGGGACCTATCCCAAACAAAAAAAAAAATTTTGCCACGCTTGATGGTGCACCAAACTTATCCGCACCACAAAAATTACATCTGACGTCGAGAAAACAAAAAGCAAAGGCCAAAGCCAATGCGACTCTTTCTGCAAAAATTAACAAAAACCCGATAGCATTGCTGCTAACACCCACGCTGCTGTGAAAGCCCGTGGAGACCTGGAAGAGGCTGGTGGGCCTGGGTCCCACCCCCTCGCACCTAAGGTGCAATGGGGAAACCTTCACTCTAGGGATGCTGGATATCGCCAGACTCGAGGCCTCCCCATCCCGGGCTTGGAAACTGAGTTTTTTACAAAACAATTTACCCATGAATATCCTGGCCATCCAGGAGTCCCACTGTCCACGAGGTTCCTAGGAAGCTTGGAAAACAATGCTCCTACCATCCCTATCCTTTTGGTCAAAGCACTGTGGGGTGCTAATTTGGAAAAATAATTTTTTCAAATTCACATCCTCAGAAACATTCCTAAATGACCGAGTGCTCATTGTCACCTTCTCGTGGGCTGACGTTGCGCACACAATCGTCAATATCTTCGCTTCAAATGGTGCACATGAGCGTCAGGAATTTTTCTTGTCAGTCAAATCCCTCCTGCTACCCCCAATTCTTTCCTAGTGGTGACATTAACTGTTGGCTAACCTCACCAACGGACTGGTCGCTGCCCTCACCCCATGCCCCATAGGGTCACGTAGAACTACGCATTCTATTAGCCACCCTTGGGTTAATGGATGCGCTGCTGCGACATGCCCCACTGCTCAAAAACATGATGCGTCCCCACATCCACAACAGCCAATTAAGGTCCATGACCTGCATCGACCTTATTCTAACGCTGGCAAGTTTCCAACCCCACATCTCCCACTTCAAAACAATGAAAATGGAATTCTCCAACCACCGACTGGTCTTGATAACATACCACTTACCTGTCACAGTTGCAAAGGCCCCACATTGGTGCAAAATCCGCCCCCCGAGCTCACGTCGCCAGGATTTTCCATGTGGGTGGAAGAGGCAACTTTGGCGAAATTGTTTGTTGCACTGTTATGTGCGGACCCCATTTCCACATGGGCAACTTTCAAAGAGGACACCATCCGCCACTATCACCATCTCTTTTCCAGACGCTCATGAGCCACATCGGCGGTTATCTCGTGCATGCTGGCAGAATTGGCCCACTTGGAGTCCAACATTCCAGCCACAAAATACAGCCCTGCATGGGGCCGGAAGTGGGCGGAGGCAGCCGCCCACCTCAATGCACTCAAAAGGCAACACAAACATCGGATTTGTGTCCAATACAGAGCCACACACATCACTAAAGGTGACAAGTGCACTGCATACTTCTTTAGAAAAATTTTCGTACCACGCCAGAGTGTGGCCTGCACACAGGTGCAAAGATCGGATAATTCCATTGTGGACACACTGGCTGAAGTGGCAATCGAAATGCAAAGATATTACTCCAAGTTATACCAAGCCAAACTAATTCAGCCAGCTGAAATGGCAGAATTTCTTGAGTCCGAGCTCATATCTGCACCATTTTCTGATACCCAGAAATAATGAATTTAATTACTCCAAACAAATTATGGACAGCCATTTGTGGTGCGCCAAACAGAAAATGCCCAGGCCCAGATGGCATTCCATATGAGTTCTACAAAAAGTACTTCAAATATATATCCCCATTGCTGCTAGCCTCACTTAACCAAAGCCTGTTGGAAATGCGCCTCCTACCAGGAGGACATGAGGCCTTTACTGTCACACTCTTCAAGAAAGGGGATAAGCTTGACTTAGCCAACTGGCACCCAATTTCTCTAACAAACACAGACACCAAAATTTTAACAAAAATCATGGCTAACCGTTTAGGGACTGTAGCATCTGCCACCATCTCCCCAGAAAAATTTTGTTACATCCCCAGAAGGTCGATTTGGGATAACATGCACTCTGTGGTTAATGTGTCAGTCCACAGCCTCTGGGGCACTTGTATTCTTGGACCAACAAAATGCCTATGATAGAGTAAACTGGGAATACCTTAGGGCCTGCCTCCATCAATTCCGCCTACCCTCCCGCTTCATAAACTGGGTGATGCTGCTCACGGAATCTGTGACAATGGCAGTGTGTGGCCCAGGCTTCCTAACGGAAGTAGTCCGCCCTCAAAGGGGCCTGCGACAAGGGGACCCTCTCAGCCCACTCTTATACAACTTCAGCCTTGACCCACTACTGCGAAATGTGAATGCCCACCTCACTGGGGTCCATGTGCCAGGCCAAACCCCAGTCAAGATGATGGCATTTGCAGATGATTACATGGTGGGGGTGTCTAATAACAAAGATGCACGTGCGCTTGAAGCCCTCATCCAGGAATATTCCCAGGTAAGCAACGTGACACTGAACGCCTCCAAAACTGCAATCATCCTCCTTGGTCAGTTTCAGAAATGCTGGGCCCCAGCAAGTAGTTCCCAACCCAGCCCATCTGCTCGCCCACGTCCACGCCTTACTAACTCAACACACATTGCTCCACTGGTGCTCCCCTTCACGCCACGTCCTACCATAGGACCAGTGTGCCATCTGGGCGTGTGGATGGAGGCAGGCGGATATGCATCAGCAGTAATGGAGTGCCGTATACTGGACAACGTGACGAAGAGAATCGCCTCTCTCAGAGCCCACCCTACTACCCTCACTAGCAGAGTTGTTCTTGCCAACTCTATGCTCCTATCCAAAGTCTGGTTCGGAGCCCACGCCATCCCCTTCTCCCCAAGCTTCTTCAAATCCCTGTATGCTCTGCTGCAAGGATGGCTTTGGTCAGGCCGCCCTCCACCAGTACGGCTAGAGGTCATGTTTGGCCCTCATCATCAAGGTGGCATGGGCCTGCTTGACTTCAAAGCCCATGCTGCCAAGATCCTGGGCACCTGGATCGCGGCTGTCACCGCTCCTACACTCCCATCCCAACACTAGTCCCGTGCAGCCCGCTCCAACTTCTCCTGAGCCTTGGGCCTCAACAATCCATCAAACCCCCACTCCCTGATGAAATACATCGCATCACACACATTGGCCACAGGTCCTCACGGGACTAAAACCCACTACAAACGAATCCTACTCTCCATGTGAAGTGCAGAGTGGAGAATTCGTATTAGTGGAGATACAACCCGAAGAGGCCGCCCCTCTCCTCAGTTCACACAAGAGATACAAAGCTACCCATCCATGATGGCGTGATCCCCATTCGACCCCAAGTCCTATCCAGGGTGGACTACCTGGACATGATGGACATCCTTTATTCCACTGAGACCCAAAAGACTATCTGGAAATATGCACACCATCCTCTGTTGCAGCCTCAAGCCTGCTCCCATGTGTGGCGCTGCCTGAGGCGGGTGTATCATACAGCTGAGCGCTCTAACGCTTTACACTCATCTTGTGTCATGTGTGGCCAGTATGGAACGCTGTTCCACCGCCTGGAGAAGTGCCCCACCTCTAAAGTGATATGGCGCGAAGTCCAACGTCTGCTAGGCCAGGATTAAACGCATCCCTTCAGTCTGTCAAGAGATATGTTTGCTTCATCAATGGCCTCCCCCTTCCACCCTCCCTCCATGCTCTGGTGGTTGCAATCGCCATGTGGACTATCCACACGATTGTCTTGGATGCCATCGCTGGCTCCATCCCCACCCTCCCAGAAGCTGTCCACAGATTCTGGTCTCATTTGGTGGAGCACTTTCAAGCGTGGATGTTTGGATATCTCCCACCACGTTGCTGACAGCTGGTCTCCTCCTGGTTCCCAGTCTGGTTCATCAAATCAGACCCCTTCCTTCACACGTGCTCAATAGTGGCTACGGCCCCTTCACACGTTCCCTCCCCCTCCCCATAAGTGGCGTTCCCGCTGGCAACAAGAGATAGCATCGATTCTCTGGGGTGTCCCCCCCTGGTACTAAGTTTATCTTTCCTGAGTCATATTCGGAAGTGTCTGTCCCATGGTTGGCCTTCCCCACAATAAATTTAAAAATATTTGTTTTAAGAAAAGAGTCTTACTCCATTTTTTATCTGGTGTAAAGTCATTCTGTATTCGTGGGAAAAAGTGATTTTGTGACCTTTTGCCAACAATATATGCATATTATGGTGTCTTTTCAAATAATCTATGTAAACCATTTGAGGTACTTAAATTTAAGACGTGAAGTTTAAATAAGGGATTTAAACTAAGTTATACTCAACACCATGGTATTGAATTTAAATTCTATGGTCCTCTTGCTATATAAAGTAGAGCTAAAGTAATTACCATATAAGAATTAAACTGCATATATCTATTAGAGCTATTAAGTGTAAGGTTCATAATATTTAATATTAAGTGTAAACATATTGACAAACAAGCCTAGATTACTTTAGTCAACTTTAGTGATATACATAGGAAGAATTTTTATGCATAGTAAGCTTTAAAATAAACGTGTTCTAGTATTGCATGAAATTAAATAGCTAATTTTAAGATGGTTGATTGCCAAGATCATATCATACAATAAATATCTAAATTTTATTATCATAGGGATATTTTCTATAATAGATTAAGGTTATGTTTAATTTTACTTCAAGATAATCTAATCCTAGAGTAAACTTAGAAGATGTATAAGGGAAGTTTAATAATAAATTAAACTATAATTGACATACTTAAGTCAAGATATTCCTGAATATAGTCAACTTCTATAAATTTACTAAAATCTCTGAAAAACTTATATGTAGTTATTCTCCACAGTTTATCATATATTGCTATTATGTACTAATACAACATGATTAATAGTAATAACCCTATTTCCTTAGTCTATTACTCTACCTAAACTTAAATATGTTGACTAACTACTCATATCTTAGACTTACAAAAGCGTTACTTTGATAAAGCTGTTGGATTTTAGGATTTTTTAAGCTCACTGGTGCTATTTAGGCCTAAACTCTAACAAACGGGGAATTGAAGCCACTGAAGATAATAAAACTAATAAACACTAAAACTAGAAAGTTGTAATATTATAGTTTTATTAGTGCCATGGGGGTAAGAAAATGAACCCTCTTCATAAAGTTGATACTTAGTAAAAAAGGTTCAAGGCTTGAAGTTTGGATTGCTAAGTAAATTCTGAATTAGGTAATATGGGCTGTGGACCTATTGGATCATTCAAAACTCGCCTTACTTAAGGAAATGGCTGATGGAGGATGCTGACCGGCAGTTTAGATCCATGAGGTAGGGTTTTGATATACTTTACCAAATCATTTGATGTGAAAGTTTTTTCACTTGTTTGGACCCACTCTGACCCTATAAAAGGGGCTGGTCTCCGTGATGTAGGCTGTACCAAAATAGAGGTATCTTGGAGAGGAGCCTCCGATGAGCTCCCTGTATTGAGCTGACAATTTGGTGTAATCTGACAGCCCAAACTCATTTTGTTTGCCCAAAAATTATTAGAAATGTTACCCTAATTTAGGGTTCCACCAGGAATCAATCAGGGTCTTTTGGCAATTTTAGCATTTACTCTGAAACACTTTCTTATATACATTGAACTTGTAATTTTCTGACATAGATAAAGAATATAGTCTTTCAATCATTAACAATGTCAAAACCAGATAGAGACCTTAATGTTACATTATATTTATTAATTTTCAGCAGTTTATAAAGCAAAAGAACTATCTTATAAAGTATAAGAAATCAGGAGAGCTTGTAAATAAATTCATTATTGTTTGTGATATCTTTCTCAATAAGAGTATTGAGTACTTATAATAATTTTTGTGTCCATTAATGATACAGCTTCATATTATGTCTTGCTTAAATATTTCTTGAAGAGGATCTGTCTTTCACTAATCATCCCTACAAACTTTATTAGCAAATACTATATAAATAGGGTGTGCTCTGTATTTCAGGTAAAACTACTCTAATTTCATTATTAATAAATAACGTATTTTCTTATAAGAATAAGGAGTTCAGAACTTATTTTTATTTTTCAATACCACGTTTTTTTGTCTTAGAAAGAGCAATGTTAATGTAATTTACATAAGAAATACTTAGTTTGGCTTTCTTCTTTTCATGGTCTTTAACTGTTATCCTGAGGTTGGATTATATAGGAAAACCTTGACATTTGACTGGATATTAGATACAGAATATAGAATTATTTTAACTTTTTCACCAAGTTTCCTTAAATAGAGTGGTATTATCAAGAATATTCAAAAAGATGGACATACTTATTATGAGTGAGTAAAAATGTTATATGTTTGTTCAAATTGTAAAAATTGTACATATGTGCTTCTGTAGGTAAAAAGCTAAACATGTCATTTTATGATATCAATACATTTTACTCATTTAAATTAGGGTGATGGGGAATATTAGCAAGCTCTAATTTCAAGGCTCAATAATAAGTTTTCCCTTAGCGAGAAGTATAAGTAATGGTATAAACAATCTTATTTAAAAAGCATGATTATAGTGAAATTTTATATGACTTAGGTTTTTCATATATAGTACATTTGTAGCAAAAGGGATTTATGATTAAAAGCTTTTCATTTAATACTAAAATAATTTCAGAATGCAAACTTCATATAAAAATGTGATTTTTTACGCTGATAAGGCCCAATGTATGTACAAAAACTAAAAGAGGTTTAAGTTTGCATTGTGACATATAATGCATTTATTTTATCAAATACTTGTTAGGCACACTGCAATGTACTTAACCCCTTGAGATTAATTTAGTCCATAAAAAATCACTAACCCAAAATAATTGTCATATCTATATCAGAGTGTCCCTCCAGAGGACAATTATGGAAGGCTTTATTTGTATTTGATTGTACTTTAGTACATAGAGCTTCCTAAATGAAAAGTAGCGACAATTACCATCTATAGTTCTTTTAAGATCATAATTATCGCCTTCCCAACAATTTTACTAGTTAAAAAAAGCAATTGTTGGGTGTTACAGCTGACAAGCCTTCTTTAAAAAATTTATTGAGCAATCTATATCTTATCATAAAGGATCAGATTTATAAGTCAGTGATGAAATTTTCATGTTGAACATGAATAAAGACAAAATAGTAAAAAGAATAAAACAATACGCTATTTATGCTCTATAGCTGGCTTACACTATATTGCAAAGTCACACCAAGATAGCCACAAGCTTCAAAGAGCTGATTTTAGTTTTTGCATCAAGCTTTTTTAGAGATTTAAAGCTATTTGGTTTTGGTTTTGTAAGCGTTTTGAGTATGCAATTTGTGGTGTGACCACTAATGGAGAACTATGATTTTAATTAATAACACTTTATTGTAAAAAGATACTTTATAATAAGCAAGTATATCAAGTAGAAACTCAGGGTTACTTATCTATTCTAAACCTTTTTTAAGGGTAAGTCTTATAGCAAAAGTAAGGCAATTATATTTACAATCATAGGGCATTATGTTAATAAAAATGAGTATAAATGCAAAAATAAGAGCCTCTCAATGCCATCTGGAGCATCCTTCCACCCCAAACTTTATAAAATTGGACATTATGGACTCATTTATGAGGCAGTGATATGTAAGGTACTTAAGAGGTGAATATGTGCATACAAAAAAGTCTTGGCATTATCGCATCTTCATCAAAAGAGTTATTTGTGGATAGCCTTAGCCTGCATGTGCACCTAGCTACAATTTATTTGTAAAAGATAACTTAGAAAGGGAATATTTTTCTAAAAACACATAATATGCTTCAGTTGGAGATAGCTTTATCACTTTCTTTAAATGTTCCAAAATCTTCTTGAAAATTTTTTTGCATGTCTTATAGAACACAAGTTACCATCTATGAAACCCACATAATGATAATCATATATATTGCTAAGTACTAAAAATCCCTTTTTAAACTAAAAATGATTAATTTCTAAATATATTTTATGGACTCTTTTGTACTTATACTGTAATGAGATCATTGAATTATTGATCTATGGACGTGCATGAATTTATAAAAAAAAGAGCTTGACCAAAAGCAGCCTCATGATAGATTTACAATAACTGATTAAAGTAGAAATATCTTTTATGAGGAGTGTGGTATGGATCTGGCTCAAATAATTATGTGAGGCAGTAAAGTATCAGGAAATAAATGATGGTCTCCATTTGGCCTGATATTAACAAAAAAGGGGATATCATAGATTTGTGGATAAAATTAAATACTTAATTGCATGTCCTAAATATGATTTATCAGAATACATTTCTCCCAAATCAATGTAATGAAATATGAACTTATAAAAAAATTTAAATTTCAGTGTATATTGTAAAAGCAATATGGATCTGATGCTTTTAAATTATATTCTTTGATTAGATATTATTATCTGTGATTATTAATACTCTTAAAAATTAGGCGTATAGTATAAACCAATAACATCTTCTAAAACAGCTTGTAAGAGGAGTAGAGACATTTTTTACATGCTGAAGATATTACTCTGTGTAAAAAGCGTCCAGGACACATAGCATATCTTACTGAGGAGAGTAAACATGCTGTTAGTCATTCCAAGGGTTCTAAATTTATGGAAAGTTTGTAAAGCCTAAACCCGTTAAAAACTTATGGTAGATTTACATGTTTTATTGACTGTTTCATGTAACACTTTTCACAATCTTTTTGGTATCAGTAAGGAATTTTATTCTTTCACAATTGTGTCAAAAACAGCTATCTAGCTAAATTAAGTTTATACTTGTCTTCCACATCATTAGTCATCAAGAGTTTTAGATTCTCTAGAATCTTGTCATGCATCTTCTATCCTATATATTTGACTATATCAAGATAATAAGAAAGGGCTTACTTAGTTAATAATAATAAAAAGTTTATCTAGCTTTGAAAGCATAGTTGATATATCCTGCATAGTTGTGTTGAATATCCAAAAAACTGTTACCTATTTAAGGACTAAAATTGAACTAATAGTCTCAGATTTCCAGTATAACTTTGTGAAGAGATGAGTTTTATAAAAAAGGTGGGCCTAGCTGTATAAGACTATCATGTTGAGATTAAGATATCTTGTGATTAAGTTATAGTGCTAGAGGAAAATCTCTTTTAGAGTGGAAACAGCCATGTGGCAGCTATTGTTCTAAGTAACAATGTTGGATTTTAAGATTTTTGGGCTCTCTGGTACTATTTTAACTTAAACTCCAACAATTGGGGATTGTTACCACTAAAGAGAATAAAACAAACAAACTATAAAATTCGTAAGTTAAAGTTTTTATAGTTTTATTTGGTCCCACAGGGAATAAGAAAAACCCTTAGAATATTGGACCATACAGTATTTAAACTGTATTGAGGATTGAGGTAAATTGACTGATGGATTCAGAATAGCTTAGACTGATCCAAATTAGGAAATATGTAAAAATAGCCTATCAAGCTCAGAAAACTCGCTTCACTTTGGCTGCACAATAGATGGGGAGTTATTGGTAGACAAGATGCACCCGTGAGGTAACAATTTAATATATTTTAGCCAATCCCTTTTCAAAAAAATTATTGCACCTTGGGGGATTCCTGACACGCCTATAAAGGGGTTTCCACTTAGGTGTTATTTCTGAACTAGATGTGATAAGGCGGGGAGGGACCAAGGAAGAGCTCCCTTGATTCTGCCAATGAGTCAGAATAGTCTTCTTTCTAAACTCAAACTATTCAGCCGAGTTTTATCAATACAAAATGTATTGCCCCAATTTGAAGGGCACCATCAAGAATTGGACAGGGTCTTTTGGCCAATTTCACTAAAATTAAAACCCAAATTACTCTTTATACAACATTGGACTTGTAATTGTCCATCAACTCCAAAAAGAGTGTTTATGGGATAATAAGGCTGCAGAAATTGGCCATTAACTCAGTTAATAGTGACTCTTGTAGCAAGAGATTTGATGGAGTACTCCTCTCCAT
The DNA here is from genome assembly GCA_022478985.1 of Massospora cicadina. NCBI lineage: Eukaryota > Fungi > Entomophthoromycota > Entomophthoromycetes > Entomophthorales > Entomophthoraceae > Massospora > Massospora cicadina. Next base: position 38,840 of record JAKSZP010009374.1, on the reverse strand, counting down.
GCTTGTAAGTAACTAAAAAGGTACTTCCCAAATAGACTCAAGTTTCTCCCTTCTAGGGGTGATACAATTGTGATAATAAAGCACCAAGTCAGATACTTGGAAGGAAGAAAGAGCGGCCTGGAGCTCATTAGCGGCTTGACCCTCTTTTGTGACTGTCTTTGCTAAGTTGGTCATCGCTTCTGATTGCAACTTGATGATGTGCTAGGCTAACTTCTTCATAGCTTGCTCAGTATCAGTCTTATCAGTGAATATACCTTTTGCTAGTAATGCTGGAACTCCAGGTTCTCACCCATGTAATACTTTGAAGGCGACATACTATGAATAAAGTGATAGCTGATGTGTTACTCCATGAGAGCACTGGGTAAGTAAAGATCCCAGTGAAGAGGGTTGAAAGTGGCCATTTTGTATAAAATAGAGACCAATGTCCCATTGGCTCTTTCCACAGTACCATTTGTTGAAGGGTTGTAGGGGGAGAAAAGAGTTTTTGTGTGCCCATGGAGGTAGTGAGGATCTTCACCACTTGGGAGGTAAAATTTTTACCATTGTCACAGAGAAGGACCTGGGGACAACCATGGCGAGAGAATATATATTGATGAAGAAACGTGGCCGTGGCTTTGGCAGTTTGAGTAGGAAGAGCCACAGCCTCAACCCATTTAGTGAAATGATCAATATCAACTAATATATAATGATTTCCACCAGTAGTTTGGGGTAGAGGGCCAACCACATTGAGACTTATTATGTGGAAAGGGTTTTTAAGGCGTAGTGGGTTGATACTGAAACATGGGCTTATGGCTGGATTACTTCTTGCAGGAAAGACATGCATTCAGGACTTCAGTTATTGTCTTCATGATGCCTTCATAGAAATATTGCTCTTTAATCCACTCATGGGTTTTTCATACTCTGCTAGGCCCTAGAAGGGTAAGGAACCCCAAAATCTTGGGTACGCGCTCTGATGGTCTGAGATAGGGAAGCCAATTCACCCCTATTTTTATATAACTTCCCGTTATCCACTTTTGTGTTGCAGGAATGTCTTGCTAACATTTTTATGGGTTCACTTCATCTGCTTATGCATCAGGAGTCATTAGGAGGTCACGTAACCTCTCAGCTTCACTATTGTCAAGGTGAAGGATAGGCAGACGCGTTAACCCATCAAAATTTATATGGCGTGTCCCTGCTCGATGTTCAATGGCCATATCATAATGCTGAAGTTTGAGAGCCCAGAAAGCCAAACACCCAATAGGATCTTTCATATTTTGTAACCACTTTAATAAGGCGTGGTCAGTAATCACTCTAAATATGTCCCATATAGAAAAGGGCGGTAGTGTTTTATAGCTAGCAAGACAGCCAGGCACTCCTTTTCTATGACGCTGTAATTACGCTCATCCCATGAAAGCATTTTACTAAGGTAAGAAATGGGATGATTTATCCTATTTTCATCTAACTGAGCCAAGATAGCTCCAACGGCATAATTAGAGGCATCTGTGAACAACATGAAGGGCTTTCCATAGTCGGGGTGGTGGAGTATTGGCCTTTTTTGTAATAGCTCCTTCAAAGTCTCAATGCGGCCTTTTGTTCAGCACCCCAATAGAAAAGGATGTTCTTAGCCAGGAGGCGGACAAGGGGCTCGCTGAGTTTGCGAATTTTGGGATAAATTGATGGTAGTACCCAATCATGCCCAAGAAGACTTGTATGTCAAGAAGAGTTTTAGGCGTTGGCATCTTAAATATTGCTTCAACCTTATCCTGTAGAGATTGTATCCCATCTTGAGAGATGGCGTGCCTGAGAAAATCCAACTTCTTCTGGAAGAAAGTACACTTGGAGGGCTTTAGTTTGATGTTAGATGCCTGCAAGCGTTAAAAACCTCCTTTAGGTGAGTGAGATGCTCGTTAAATGTTTTAGAGAAGACTGTGATGTCATTGAGGTAGACAATCACACAGCTCAGCTTAAGATCCTAAAGAATGTGATCCATAACCCACTAAAAAGTAGTAGGCGCATTACACAACCCCTGGGGCAGCATAGTGGGTTGGAACAAACCCTCGCTGCAGATAAGGGCGCACTTCTCCTGATCCTGAGATGAAAGATCCATCTGCCAATACCCACTATCCAAGTCCATGGCTGAGGAGAATTTAGACCCAGAGAGTTGGGCTAGAGCGACATCAATGTGGGGGATAGGGTATATGTCCTTCTTTGTGAGGTTTTTCAGCTTATGATAGTCCATAACTACCCAATGATCTCCATTATTCTTCTTTGTCAATAGGAGTGGTGACGACCAAAGGCTTTAGGAAGGCACCAACAACCCAGCTTCTATCAGCTGTTTGAGCTCCGTCTGCATCTGTTGCTCCTCAACTTTTTATTTGTGGTAGGGTTTGGAGAAAATAGGCTGAGTATCGCCAACGTCAATGGTATGAGTCCAACTATTTATGTGCCCATAGTCAGTGTCAGATTTAGAGAAAATGTCGCTGTATGCCTCAAGCAGGGTGTGGACTTTCTCCAGCTCATCTGGGGTTAAATCATTGGAAATATGAATGAAAGGTAGGGTACATATGGACTGGTCAGTGGGAAAAACCATATCTGCCATAGATTTGATACAGTGAACTTGTTTAATTTCCTCAAGGGGAATCAGCATGCCTCTTCTGATCTTCTGATGCTTTTTTACAACCATATTCTTCTTTTTGAGATTCCCTAACAGATGGTCGATGTGTCATTGTTGGGATTTTTGCCCTATTCCCCGCCAGCTAAATTATTAGGGATTGCTAGGGGATAATTCCCTAATGCAAGATAATTGAAAATTGGTTGATCATGATATTGGGGTAACTATGTTTGGAATATTTTAGGTTATTCGCCTGGTCAGATCCGTTAAGGATTGATCCAGATGAATGCTTAAGATATCATCAGGCAGAGTTGCAGTGAAATAGGGACATCTGATAGTTGATTAGCTATCAGGTGTACCAATTGGGATCAGTCAGGTTTCATCACCGACCAATTGGGAATTTAAGGAGTAATTTGTGAGGTGAGTGATTCCACCTGCAACAAGTGAATCAATCAGTTAAAAGCAACCTGCCTTAATGGGTAACAAGTCCCATTACCAAAGCAGGTCGCTTGCCAAATATGGTTGATTCGCTTGAATTGAGAGGAAAACGTTAGGGACATGTTTTCTGACTCTTTCTGTTTTAGGTCTCAAGGATGTCCAATGATGGAATCTTAGCAGAATGGGGAAGACCATTGCTGCTGAGACAAGGATGGGTGATTCAACAGCAACGGCTACTGTTTCATTGAGAAGGTGCCAACCGAAGGTTGGGTGCCATATCCCACTATAAATACCCTATAATTACTAATAAATAAAGAATATTTTCCAGATTATTATTTGCCATATCGCAGATTATCACTTTTGCTGGAGTATCAGCCTAGTAAATTTTATCAGCAACCATTTGTTCTTTACTTTCTCAGGGATATTATTGCTGTGTGTGATAATTAGGAGACTCTTTAAAATAAAGAGTAGAGATCTGAGCAGGGATCCATAGAAGAAGATGAATCAAATTTAGGATTGCTGCTGACTTTATGTCAAACCAGAGAAACCATAAACAGGGATCTAAGAGTATATCGAGCTAAAGGGAGGATACCCCAGTGGTAGAGTATGGACCCTCTACCACTGCCTCCCAAGTTCAATCCCAGTAATGGACTTTGGGTAGGGGACGATTTTGACTGTGTTGGTTTTGCGCGCCAATGCCCCGAACTGAGATAGCGAATAGCAAAGGCAGTCCATGGAGTTCCTGGCCTATCATACGCCGCGCATGGAGGTTTTCCAGGTTTTATCCTCCTTTCCCATTCATTCAATTTCCCCTCAATCGGTGCGGTATCATCCCCAGGTTGGCCCACCTCAAATAAAATAAAAGAGTAGATCGATCTAGGTGGTACAAGGGAACAAATCCCTATTCAAGACATCATAAATATTTTGAGAGGAAATACTGGGTGAGAGTTGGACTTAATTATAGTACTTTCATTCAACTACAAATAATAGTCACCATTCTACTATCAAACGATTATATCAACTACTATACAATGTGGAGAATTGCACAAAACCCAAACCTGTGCAATAAATATATTTATAGGGGTTATTGGCCGAAATTAATCAGGAAACCTATAAATTCTTATAAAGTGGTGCTCATTACAGGTTATAGTTGAGTAGAAGAACTTGGAAATGATGTCATACGAAGATGTCTTTAATTCTGGCAATAAGTTACTAAGGAAAGTAACATTAATGAAGACAGAATGTGAATTGAATCACGTTCATTGGTGGTTACTCAGCTCAGAAGTAGAGCTCCAAGTGAAGCAAATTGAAGATACTCAATATTTGTAGAATGACTTTCAGCCTAGATATGGAAATGTCTAGTGCTACAAGAAAACTTGTTCACCTGTAATCTACCTGAGATGAAGTGGTTATAGCAGGACCAACTTTTGTTGAAATTGGGTCCACTTGAAATAGTCTTAAGGAACAGCAGGATCAACTCAGGTTTAAATTAGGTCCACTTTAAATAGACCTGAGGAGTGAATATATAGATGAGGCATTGGTTTAGTAAAGAAGCAATCAATTAAGAGTATTTGATTGCCATACCAATGAAAATATGATTCAAAACAAGAAACGATTGATCCAAGATAGTGGATAGAATCATTTGACTTAATAACACTCAATCAATGATCAGAAATTTCTGGAGATGAATTCATCAATTCAAGACAAAATTGGATGAAGCTAATGAGGCCAGATTGATTGTGTGATAAAGGGATCATTTTCAGATCCACCAGTGGAATTATTTTCAACGTTTTGGATGGCCACAAAGGCCAAAAATTGTTTTAGGAGAAAAAAAATCTATACAATCAAACAGAACTGTTGACTAATGAGATACAAAGATTCAAGCATCAGTTGCAAAAATATGAGTTAAAATTAGGACCTGTTGGACGAATAACAAGTCAGGATTGAAGGCCTAATGAAAGAAAACATTCAAGTGTATTGCCATAGTCAGCAAGTGTAGCCTATATATGAAGAAACAGCGCAGCTGGTCATATAGAGAAGAATATCAATACTAAAAAATCAGAAGTATTAGACCTAAGAGAAAATAGTTGTAATGTTCCCAGAGGACCTTTGAACCATTAAATGGTTATGTTTTAAGATTTTGGTCAAGTCCTAAAAGATGACCACTGAACCAAATAGATGTTTAAATCTTAAAATGATAAGACTTTGAGCCATGATAACTGGTAGGTCAGAGTATACCTAGAAACCATTTTGGATGAAGGAGAAAAGAAGGACCTCTTAACCTTTTTATAGGTTACAAGTCTAGTTGTAAAAGTAAATTACAAAAAAAATAAAGATATAAAATAATAAATATTGATTTTTGGTCCATACTTTTTGGGACCCTCGATGAGATAGGATTACCAGCTGGGGTACCAAGATTACCAACCTATTGGTTAAAAGAGCAACTCACTGATATGATGGAAGGACAGCAAGAGGAGGTGCTCAAATTGTTCAAAAAGTATCAGGAAGTATTCACCCAGGATGACCATGATTTGGGATGCTTGAGAGATGTGATCCACAAGGTCAATACAGAGAAAAATTTGCCAATCAGGATGAGACTAATTTGACGGTTGAAGGTGGTCAAAGCAGTAGTGGAGAGAGAAATCAGCAAACTAGTGAAGCATGGGCTTCTAGTTCTGTCATTGATTCCCTGGGTGAGTCTGATTCTTATCAGGAAGTTAAAGGATGGCTCTAATCGGGTGGTGATCAATTACTTGAAGCTGAATAATATTAAAAGAAGGATTCTATCCCCGCTAATAATTGATGATGTGCTAGATTAATTTGGAGAAGCAAATTATTTCTCCATGATGGATCTGATATCAGGATATTGGCAAATCAATTTGCCAAGAGAAAACCAAGAAAAATGTGCGATTATTACCACGCAGGGGCTATATCAACTGACGAGGATGTTCTCAGTTTATGCAACGCGCCTGCGACGTTCCAGAGGGCCATGGATGCTAACTAAATTATTTGAAGTTGTCATTCGTCCTGGTGTACTTGGACGATATCAATGTGTTCAATAGGACGTTTACTGACCATTTACACCACTTGGAGGAAGTGTTCAAGAGACTGTCCATGGCCAATCTGAAGATTAAGCTGAGGAAGTGTCACTTCTTTAATAAATAGTTGGAATACCTGGAATTCTTCATCAACTCTAGTGGACTGCAGCTGCAAGCCCAGAAGATCAAAGCCATATAACAAATGGCTGTGCCAAAGAGTGATGAAAATAATTAAGTGTTTCTTGGATTGGTTGGATACTATAGAAAATTTATTTTATATTGCCAGAATCGCTGAACCCTTATTCCATATGTTGAAGGATCTTAAGAAAGGATTCATATGGAATGAAGAAGCACAGAAATTCATTGATGAATTATGCAAATACCTGATAGATCCCCCAATTTTGAAATATCCAAATTTTGATTGAGAATTTATTATACAACCTAATGCTTTGTTGATGGCGGTCAGCACTGTGTAAAGCCAAGTAGATGAACTTGGGGACAACATCCAGCGGCATATGTGAGCTGGACACTCTCAGCCAATGAGAGTAACTACACCATAACTGAGCATGAATGCCTTGTGGTCATTTACGCCTGTAAACAGTTTCAGGTGTACATCCACAGAACGCACTTCAAAGTGGTGATGGACCACTCCTCGTTGCGTTGGCTTCACAATCTGCAAGAACCAGAAGGATGACTGGCATGATGGGCATTGAAGTTACAAGCTTACTATATGAGATTGTCCACTGAGTGGGGGCTTCTCATCAGAATGCGGATGACTTATTGCAGTTACCAATGGTCCAGATGGTATACCAGCAGGTGGATAAGTTATTCAGGAGTATGGTAGAAGGAGAAATTGGAAACAGCCCCAAGAAATCCAAGGTGCACTTCAAAAAGCAATGGAAAATGCTGAACCATGGATGGATAAGTTTTCAAGATGATTAATGGGAAGCAGTTACTATTCCCAAAGCCATCAGAGAGAGCAGCTATCATTCAAGCCGCTCATAAGGTTGTCAGGAATGGAGGCCTGAGAAAAACAACTGACCATATTTGCCAGTACTACTGGGAATCAATCAAATATGATGTCGCTGACTATCTAGCTTGTAGTATGGAGTGCCAGTTGCACAAGCCACATAAGAATACCACTGGATAATGAATGGTCAGCCCTGGATTTGCTTGGCATACAGTGTTCATCGATGTGATGGGACAGCTGACGATGAGCACAGGGTGAGTCAAGTATATGTTAGTTGTGATCAATCATCTGATGAGATGGGTCGATATGAAGGCTCTGGCAAAAGTAGATGCTACAAGTACTGCTAAGTTTATCCTAGATCAAGTAGTATACTGACATAGATGCCCACAAGTACTGCTGAGCAACAATGGGACAAACTTCATGTCTCATGTGATCCCATGGTTAAATGTAATAATGGGGATCTGAGGAGTTGTGCCTGTACCCTAATGGCTGGAGACAAATGGACAGGTGGAACGAGTTAATGCAACGCTGGCCATGACGCTGAAGAAGCTGGTCGCAGGAAGAACTTACATGTGGGGAATGTACCTGAGTTTGGTGATGTTTGCCTATAATATCAGTCATCATATGGTGACAGGAAAAATGTCATTTGAGTTGCTATACAGGAGGAAGGCCGCGTTGCCACAAATCTTATATTTTTGGTGGAACCAGTACCAAGGATGAGTGCTGAGAAGTACCTGAACTGATTGATGAATATTCTTATTTAAAATGAATCATAAGCATTCAATATGACTTTGAAGAAAATTATATGAGCGAAAATGACAGACATTAAGAATGACTGGCCTTATCATAATACCAAATAGGTGAAAGAGTTGCCTATTACAATACTCATGGTTTTGGAAGAAAAAACAAATTGGATGCATTGTGGTCAGGTCCATTTGAGGTTATCACTAAGATGGTGATGGACGCCTACTCCATCAAGAACCTTTTGGGTGGAAGGGTAGTAAATTGAGCCCATGCTAAGTATTTAAAGCAATGGATCGATTCAAAAAATAATAAAAAGAGTGTTCCCAAAGAAACGCTGAACCATTAATATGTTTATGTCCTGATGATTTGGTTAAGTCCAAAAAAGGACCTCTGAACAAATCTATATGGTTAAGTTTTAAAAAGGTAAGACCTCTGAACAATAGAAAACTTGTAGGTCTAAGTATACCTAGGATCCAGTTTGTGGGAATAAATTAAAAAGATGGACTGCTGAATTGACACAAGGTCAAGTCCCATGGAAAAAAGAAGAAAAAGGATTGATAAAGAAATTTGAAAAAGTATTAAATTCCATATATAAAAAACAATATACTTTTATAATTTTATCTTTTTTATTGATTATCCTTGATTTGGGGATGATTCCGCCTATGTCGCCTCTTGAGGGGAGGGAGAATGGATCACAGTAGGAGTAAATAACCCATCAAAATTTATGTAAGATTAGATGCTAGCGAGGGCTAGACCTACATGAAACCAAGTTTGTTGAGTGGACGCAGATCCCTGAGAGAAAGCAACTAGGGTAAGGGAAATTGAGATATCAGAAGAAGCCAAACGCAATACCCTGGAGTGGGGAGGGAAGCAACAAAACAAGAAGAGGCAGTTGGCGAATAATTACAAGTAATCCTAATATGGCACCAGAGCCAGAAGATTGGTCTTGAGCACTTGCGGACAGGCTTCATCAAGGACACCGGACATATGAGTCAGCAATGGACAAGGGATACTAGATGGGGTTGCCAAATCTTGGCCCTTATCAAATCCATCAAGGGAAGATATCGATGGGATGTGTTAGAAATGAGATAGTCGTGAAAGGAGAAAATGGCATCCTGAAATTGATGACTACAAGCTTCTCAGAAGCTGAAGCAGAAAGTGCGATGGAAACTGGGAGAAGAAGGAAGCTTTGTGGCCCAACTTCGAGGAACTTGGCTGGCAAAGTGAAGAGCATAAGCTGCAATATCCTGATCCAGGATGTTTTCAAGATTGGAATAATTTAAAGCTATGGATAAAGCCTCAGTGGCTTGACCTTAATTCTGCATAGGGGAGTTCAAGTTTTATGTTGTTGCTGATGGTGAGTTCAGTGGCCAAGACAGCTGGCTTGTAATATTGATTGAGTCATAAGAGGAACTCTGGAAGCAATTCTGATCTAGTGAGGAAGGAACATTCAAGAGCAAAGGACATTACTTCAGAAGGATCAACAATGATGTTAGACACATCTTCAAAAGGAGCCAATTCCAGGAGAGCCTCAAAATCTAGCTCTGGAATCAATGAAAGAGGAAGGATTGGCTGCGAGTTGTTCGAGACAATTGCTAACCTGGTTTCAGTGAGGGTTGGTTACCAATTCTGGTAATTCCATGGAAGGACTAGCCACTGGTGCCAGACTAGGAGTATGAGTCCTGGAAGGGCCATGGAAAATGTTCTGATGTGCAGATTGGCTCATCTGCTATAAAAGCCAAAATCTTAATCAGACAAACTGTTGAGCAGCTGCTGGTACTGCGGCTCAGAATTTGACATATGAGCTGGATGAGAGGGGGATGTCAGGCTTATACATAGTCAACATTATGCACTCTGAAATAAATTAAGCTCCAGTTTTGGAGAAATTAATCTCAAAGTTAATGGGATAAGCTCTCCAGACAAGAATTAAGAATGATATGGGCCAAGAAGTTATAAATAGAAAATAACAAGGATGTACATAAATGAGCATTCTATGTTGGGCCACAAAACAAACATTGATGGTAAGAGTCTCCTGTCAAGAACAAGGAGAAAATCAGGGTATTGAGGACGCTGGACCAACAATCCTGAATATGAAAGCAGGTCATATGCCCTGATGGGGTGAAAACTAGATCCCAGAATTAATATTGTCATGAGTAAATTGATCAGCCCAGCACAACAGAAGGTCATGGGGACCATGCTCTAAATAGGCGGTAGCGAGGGGGACGAGGGAGAAAGATGCATGCCAAAGGTCTTCTCAAGCAGTATTGAGTATTGGTGATTGTACTCCACTTGAGCAAATGAAGTATTTGACTTAGTGTCCAAAGCGGTGTTCTCCTACCCTGGTCCTTTTCTTGCTGGAGATCTAGGCAAGAGGGGGGATGTGTTGGGATTTTTGCCCATAATCCCAGACAGCTAGATTACAGGGATTGCTAGGGGATAATTCCCTGATGCGAGTTGATTTGGAAAACTGGTTGACCCTGATTTCAGGGTAACTATGTTTGGGGGCATTTTAAATCATTTGCCTGGTCAGATCCATCAGGGATACAGACGAATGCTTAAGATCTCGTCAGGCAGAGTTTCTAATGAAATAGGGCATCTGATAGTTGATTAACTATCAGGTGTACCAATTAGGATTGGTTGGGTTTTGTCAACGACCAATTGGGAGTTTAAGAAGTAATTTGTGAGGTGAGTGATGCCACCTGCAACTAGTGAATCGAACAAAAAAAGCAACCTGCCTTAATGAGTAATAAGTCCCATTACCTAAGCAGGTCGCTTGCCAAGTATGGTTTACTTGAATGCAGATGAAAACGTTAAGGACACGTTTTCTGACTCTTTCCATTTTAGGTCTCAAGGATGTCCAATGATGGAATCTTAGCAGAATGGAAAAACCATCGCTGCTGAGACAAGGGTGGGTGATTCAACAGCAACGGCTACTGTTTCATTGAGAAGGCGCCAAATGAGGGTTGGGTGCCATTTTCCCCACTATAAATACCCTATAGTTCACTAATAATTAAAGAATGTTTTACCAGATTATAATTTGCCATATCACAGATTATCACTTTTACTGATGTATCAGCTTAGTAAATTATATCAGCATCCTTTTTTTCTATTTTTTCTTATGGATATTATTGCTGTATGTGATAGTTGGGAGACTCTTTAAAAAAAAGAATAAGGATCTGAGAAGGGATCCAGAGAAGAAGCTGAATCAAATTTAGGATTGCTGCTGACTGTGTGTCAAACCATAGAAACCATAAACAGGGTTAGAGTAGATAGAGTTAGGTGGTACTAGGGAACAAATCCCTATTCAAGACATCATAAGTATTTTGAGAGGAATTACTGGCTGAGCGTTGGATTGAAATCTAGTACATCCATTCAACTATAGATAATAGTCGCCATACTATTATCAAACGATTATATCAACTACTATACAATGTGGAGAATTGCACAAAACATGAACTTGTGCAAGTAATATATTTATAGGGGTTATTGGACGAAAATAATCAGGAAACCTATGATTTTTTACAGTCGTTGATAAGAATGGTCTACCATGCCTGGTAAACCTCTATTCTCATAAAGGACTAACTCTATCAATGCTAATTAGGTGCAGTAGGCAGTTGCGTGGGATTTGCATGGTAATCTTCTTGTCAACTACCATTTGTTCACCTCCCTTGATAGTCAAATTCTTCAGAAGCGTAGAAAGGGATATCTTCAAGGGCGGTCACTGATTGAGGTAACAGTTTGTTATGTCGTCCTGCAGTGGCATAATGTAGGGATAAAGCGGAAGGGGGATACTTGACTGTGCAAACATAGTCTTTTTTATTAGACTCAAAAAATTGTCAAAATCAGAGGAACCTTGTAGTTAAGCAGGGAGAGATAACTCTGCTCCAAGTTAATAATCCTTTATACTCAAGCATGAATTGGGTGCCAATAAGTAGAACATAGTGTGTTAGTTAGGGCCACCGCGGGAGCAGACAAGATGAGCTTCCCATAACGGATGGGCAGGAAGAGTACGCCCCATTGGCTCAGGTGTTGTTGAGACCTGCAGTCCCAAACTCTTGGGTGTAGTCAAGATTGGGGGCAGTTTAATCTTTTTAATAATATTTGATGGCACAACTTTTACTGAGGACCCAGTGTCAAGGATAGCCTTAACCTGCACTCTATTGATTATAATTCCACTTTAGTCAAAATTCCATCCAAGTTGATGGAAAAAGCGAGAACCTCCTTTAGTTGGAGAGTAGAGGAAAGTCGTTTGGCTTTCTCAGGGTATTTCTCCTAATTAGACCACAGGGTATGAACACACTGGTTTGTGCGTAAAGGTGGTAGTAAACTAGCCAGCATCACTGTCAGTTTCAATGACCTCAAAACCCCTCAACACTTAGCGGAGGTAAGTTTGGTAGTGGATTCAATCATAATCCACTTTATCAGGGTTCAACCTGTTGGCTAAATCCACCTCATATAGGGCTCCTAAGACATAGTGACCTCTATCTTCACAACCCCTTCAGATTCGTCATAAGAGGATTATTAATTCATGTTAGAGAGCTCATAGAGTTTGAGGTAGGTTCAGGTCTTCCCTTATGGCATTTTAGGTCCTGATATTGCTCCTCCATCTTATTAGCTTTTGGGTAAGGCTTGATTTTGCACATCTCGATTTTCGACCTACAAAGTAGGGGGTTTGTGCTGCCTAATGGAAACAGGTTTCAAACTAAGGTTAGGTGGCTGAGAGGTGGAGGAAGGTAGCTTCGTGGAAGGGGACGCTTCTTCTACACTAGCTTTAGGTTGTTCAGTGGCAGTGTTTTTGTGAACAGGAGGTTTAGCGTTTGTGCCCTGGTCATTTAACATATTGTTAATGGTGTGATTGGCACCCAAGAAAGGGGTTTAGCCTTAGGAGCAGGCTTTTGAACCATTTGAGAAGGCTGCCCTGGAGAAAAAGATGGGTAAGGCAAAGGAAAGACTGCTTTCACCAACTGGGTTTCAGGAGCTTAAGGTAAAGGGGAGCATTTCCTCATCACAGCCATTATTATCTGTTTATCATTATGAGAAGAAGAAGCAGTGTGTGATGGCAACTTCATAGGTGCAGGTTTCCAGAGGGAAGCAGCCATAGTAGAGGCTGAAATAGTCGGCGCAGCAGCCTGGGTCAGAGACCCTTGCATAGGGTCAAGTTCATAAAGATCAGCCACCTCTAATGATGCTTTCTTGATATCTCCTAAATTTTTAAATGAACGCTTTACAGAAGAGAGAAGAATTTCCATGGAGGGATGAGACGCCAAGCCAGCCAATATAGTTGCAATAGCATCGTCTAGGAGTAGCATTTTTGCGAGAAATAAGGGTTGAGCTTTAATGTAAAAGAGTTTGGCATAAGAGGCGATTAATTCACCTGGTAACAGACTAGGGCACATAAAGGCCTGTTCTGCCTGTTCAAACTTTGTAGGGAGCCGAATTCCTCAGTTAGTGCTTGCTTCACCTCTGCCATGTACTGAGGGTGGCCATGTGAAAAACCATTATCTCTTGAGCGCCACGACTCAAGCAGGGAAGGAGGTGCTTATTTTTTAAGATGATCCGTTGCCCCTTCCATAGCCACTTCATACATAAAAATGAAAGAAGCAACACTTCCCTCACCCATGGTAAACTTATATCTAAAATGGGGGTTTATGAATACCAGGGAAGGCCCATAAGGACCTTGTAATTAGTGGCTCTTAAGCCTTTTAAGGGCGAGACAAAGAACTTTCTAACTGTTGTTCCAATGCAGCTAGCCTTGGTTATGAGTTAATTGTCATGTTAACAGGATTTTGGTGGTATACAGGGTCCCCTGTAGTGAGCACCACTTGTTGGATTTTAAAATTTTTGGGCTCGCTGGTACTATTTTTAACTTAAACTCCAACAATTAGGGGATTTTTGGAGTAACTTTCTAAGCAAATTAATTTCGGTAAATTAAAAGCAAACACTTAATCACACACTGGAGTCATGCTCTGATGCCATTGGATCCCCCACCGACTATCCCAGAATGAGGCAGTGGTGAAACTCCCCCTCCATTTTCCGTCTGACAGGAAAACGCACTTGGACTGGCTCGCCCAGTCATTCCAAACCCTTGGGATGATTCATTCCACCCAGGGATCTCGATGCCCATCTCACCCAAACCCAAGCGGTGTCCCGCTGCCCCCTGGTGCTCTCCCAGAGCAGTATGCATTTCAGCCTTAGGGTCGAATATGAAAAATTCTTCCCCAACAACAACCAAGCCATTATCAAAATGGCTCAGGCGGTAATGACACCAGCCTGTTTTATAGACTTCCGCCCCTATAAGGGGTATTTTGAACTCAGCTTCCCCTGTGAAGCTGATACAGCCACTGCGGCAACAGTGCCACTAATTTTTAATAATATTCACCTTCCAACAACTCAGACCCAGCTCTCAACAGACACCACCTTGGTGGTTCAGTTCGCTGGTTTGCCCACCCACCTCCCCCCCAAAGTGCTCCACCAGGAGCTGATGGAAGGTTTGGCAGCCTACGGCGCTAACCCCATCTTACAATTTGTGGTCCCAAATGGGGCCACACGCCTCACTGGGCCTCTGGTGTATGCCACAATCAGCCCTGTATTTATGAAAATTTCTTTAGCAATTCCCCCTTGTGCCACCATCCCATCTGCCCCCAACCATCCATTCTGGGCCCGCGTTGAGGGCGGACGGACGATTTGTCCATCCTGTTTTAAGTTAGACCACTCAAAACATAAATGCCCATACTCAAAAACTTCCGCCAATGCCAAAAGTTTTCACGACACCCACTAATCTGCCGCCCACCCCTCGCCAACTCTGACATGGGGTATGATCCTACCTTCCCCTCCTCCAATGCCTGATGCTGCAGCTGCACCTACAGTCACCAATCAGAATCCACCTTGCCCCAGGGCCACGCATGATTCTTCCAATCAAGCGCAGGATTGGACCCAGTTTGATCCCAGGAAAAATCCAGAAATCCAGCCAATCCTCAACCATACGCCAATTCCCCGATTCAATTCAACCAAAACCCATGGGAGTATTTGGATGAAATTGATGAATCAGGTAACGTCATTGAAGAACTGTCGCTGCAAGTCAAACGGCTCTGTAATGCAGAATGGTATGCAAAATTCGCACCTTGGAAATATATCCCACAACCTAACGCCAAACCATTCTACAGCGACCATTAGCTTGCAGTAGAAGCAGTCGCCACACCAGATTGCCATCCATTCCACAAAGCTGCCACCAAATCTTTGGCTGCTCTCACAGAAGGAATTCCACCTCCTGTTATCCCCAACGATATTACTGCACAAAGTAAGATCAACATGAAAATCTTACACAAAAACGTCACTGAAGCCATCCAGAACGTGGTAACAGTAGTACAGAACCCAAAAGTAAGAAATAACCTGAACCAACATTGCCACATTCGTTAAATTCCCAGACGCCTGCCTCAAAGCTGAAGATGCTTTGGCCTAATACATCATTGGCATTATGATGGCTAACAACTATTCAGAAGTTCCAGTCATCAAAGATATCGAGCCCCATACTGCTAATGCCCCCACACCCCTACTCTCTGCCTTAACAGCACCCTACTCTGGAATGAGATGGATGCAGCTGAAGACGAGCCCCCTGATCCCCCCTCCCCATCTAACATGGAGGGATAGCGGTATTCGTTACCCACCTGGTTGGATTTGTGTTAGGTATGATTCAAGCGATCTGTTCATTTTGGGCGTTTTGTTTGAATTGTTAGTTTTTATTATGATTTTAGTTTTGGTTAAAAAAGTCCATCCCATGGTCAGCTTACCTCGGTTAAATAAAACAATTGGGGATTTTTACCACTAAAGAGAATAAAACAAATAAACTATAAAATTTGTAAGTTAAAGTTTTTATAGTTTTATTTGGTCCCACAGGGGATAAGAAGCCCTCTCAATATCACATTACAATATGTAACAGTATCAAGAGTTGAGGGAAATTCACTGATGGATTCAAAATAGCTTAGACTGATCCAAATTAGTGAATATGTAGAATTAGCCTATCAAAGCTCAGAAAACTCACTTCACTTTGGCTGCACAATAGATGGGACATTTTTGGTAGGCAAGATGCACCCGTGAAGTAACAATTTAATATATTTTGGCCAATCCCTTTTTTATAAAATTATTGCATTTTGGGGGATTCCTGCCACGCCTATAAAGGGGTTTCCACTTAGGTGTTAGTTTATAACTAGACGTGATAAGGAGGGGAGGAACCACATAAGAGCTCCCTTGATTCTGCGAATGAGTCAGAATAGTCTGGCTTCCTAAACTCAAACTATTCGGCCAAGTTTTAATAATATTAAATGTATTGCCTCGATTTGAAGGGTTCCACCAAGAATTGGCCAGGGTCTTTTGGCTTATTTCACTTAGATTGAAAACCCAAATCACTCTTTATACAACATCAGACTTGTAATTATCTGAAAAACTCTAAAGGGATGTTTGTATATCCATGTGAATGTTCTGTAATACAGTGCAAACGGCGGTGAGCAAATGGTGAAAGTAGCAAGAATATTCAGTGAATTAAAGGGTTATCTTTTTAAGTATTGTCACTTACTGGATTTTAGAGAATCAAACTAAGTCGCATGAAATTAAGGCAGAAAAATTTAGTTAAATGTGTTAATAATGATGTTATTTTGTCCTGTTTTGAGCCCACTGCAACAATTCTATCTTCTCTAAGCATCATTATAATAAGGTCACTTTAAAATTGAGCTTAAGGTCAACTATAAAAGATTTGAGCTATCTTATATAATGTCAGCAACGCCTGGTAAAAAATTTAATATGGCAAAAATGAGGAGGCAAGACCCCCAGATCATGCAACCCTAGATTACCCATATCAATTTTAACCATGGTCACTTGCTCACAGGTGGCGGCCCTAAAAGCAGGCATCATCTCCCAGATGTTAAACACTTCAGAAAGATCCAGCTATTTAATTGCACATATGAAACTCACAGCCCCACCGCCTCAGCTCAAGATGAGGTCAAACAATCCATTGTAGGCTCTCACACCAGAGGTACTAAAGTCTACTCCACATAATTAGCAGATGAATCTATGGAATTAACTCAGCCTTCCATGCAACTACTTCACACACTGAGTGTAACGGACAGGTTTGTCCCATTTGTTACATTCTGACTCAGATTCGGATTTCTGAAACTGAGTCAGAACTCTTTATAAACATTTTTAGGTTTGGTCACTTTGGACATTTTGGTTATGCCTTGCCTGAGCTGTTAATTAGGCTTGTGTGAGCCTAATTGATAGCTTGGGTAAGGGCCCCAAAGTGCTGCCTTTATAAGGCGCACCCGCCCATTCCAAACCTCAGTTTGGAATTCTTACCCTAGCATGTCCCTTCTGGGGAGCATTTTCATTTGCTCCTCAGCCAAGCTCTGGTTGGCAGGTCCCTTTTTATTTCCTGAATAAAAATAAAGGTTGTTTGTGGTTTGCATACCTAGCATACTTGTGGACTTTTTGGGGTGCTCATTTTCAAGGATCCTTCATGTGGTTGGGTTGGACCAATCATGGGGTTGTTCTTAACCAATAGTAGGTGAAATGTTTGGAGATATTGGTGCTCCAAACCTCTTTCCTGCTTTGGTGAGGTCACTTTTTTTGCTTGTCGGTGTGCCAAAGGAACTTTATTATAGGCGGCTGGAACTGGGGTTTTTCTAGTTCATTACATAATTCCAAACTCAAACGATTTTCCCGCTGCCAGTTTTCAGTTAAGCAAACCTCAGTGGTCAGTTGGTCCCAGTTGTTGAGTAACCAGAACCGGTGGGAGCAAGTGACTGAAGGCCAACCCTGGATTTGAAGTGTCCATCAGCTAATTTTCCTGGTGGGGCCTCCTGCCCACCAGGGATTTGGCAGCATTGAGGGGACTTGTCCCAGCAGGGCTCCCTCACCCTCAGATGGTCTGCCTGGAAAGGGGTCAGACATCCGGCCATGCTGGACCACGCGCCCCTCTCACATTTTCCTTGGCAAAAGCGCTTTCCCAGCTGGGATGGGAAGACCATCGCCAATGGGGGCCTGTTTGGGGGTCACAACACAGCCACATGCTGGGTGTGCCTCCTCATGCTGGTTGGGCTGATTCTGGCATCCCAGTGGCAATTCAATCCTGCCATCTGTGTTTCTTCAAGGTGCTCAGAATTTATACAGGCTAATTTTCCCAGGGATCAAGGTAACTCACCCCAGGAAGCCCTCATTGTGGCAGCTTTCCGCTGAGGGGCCCCTCTTTGGGGAGGGGTTTTTCTTTATCAGGGGGTGATGTAATGGATGGGTTTGTCCCATTCATTACATTCCAGCTCAGATTCAGAATTTTTTAAATCTAGTTGGATTGCTTTAAAAACATTTTTAGGTTTGGTCACTTTGGACATTTTGGTTATTCCTTGCCTGAGCTGTTAATTAGGCTTGTGCGAGCCTAATTGATAGCTTGGGTGAGGGCCCCAAAGTGCTGCCTTTATAAGGCGCGCCCGCCTATTCCAAACCTCAGTTTGGAATTCTTACCCTAGCATGTCCCTTCTGGGAGCATTTTCCGTTGCTCCCTAGATGAGCTCTGGTCGGCGGGTCCCTTTTCATTTCCTGAATAAAAATAAAGGTTGTTTTGGGGTTTGCATACCTCGCATACCTGTGGTCTTTTTGGGGTGCTCATTTCCGAGGAGCTTTCATGTGGTTGGGTCAGACAAATCATGAAGTACTTCTTAACCAATAGTAGGTGAAATGTTTGGAGCTTTCGGTGCTCCAAACCTCTTTCCTGCTTTGGTTAGGCCGCTTTGGTTTCTTGTCAGTGCGCCAAAGGAACTTTATTATAGGCGTCCAGAACTGGGGTTTTCTAGTTCATTACACTGAGTCCTTACACATTTACACGAGAAAACTAAAGGGTCTATGTTCAGTGCCCCAAGTGCGAGGATGCCTTCGACCATCTGTTTCCCACATACATGGTCATGAAAGAAAAACAGCTCACTACTCTATACCTCAAAACATCATTTAAAGTTATATTGTCTCACCCAATTATGAAATGTCTAGTTTTGGCCTTGAGACTCTTCTCCCATTCCCTATCAGAAAGAAACTTTTTGAAACACTGAAATCTAATTACCAAGCCAGTAAAACTTTTTCTTAAAAGGAGTTACACTAAAGTTAAAAATAGTTTGTTGCGTTTATTTGGCAACTACTTATCAAATAATGTGTAATTTTAAATAATGGCTTGGGTTAAAAGGTGCTTTTTTGAACTTCCAACTAACTTATAATAACACCAATATAAATGAAGAAATACACCTTATCAGGGACCAAGAAGCTTCCTCAAATACTGGAAGGGACAGCGTCTAAAGTAACACTCCATATTGAGGATCCTTGAGCTTAAGCCATGTCATCCCCACACCACACCTGCAATTGCAACACAAACAAAACAAACACAAAATTTGTCACTGGTGCATGGCGGAAACAAGACTTACCCACTCTTCCAAGAATAACCTTAATGAAACTGCCTTTATTGTCAAATTCAATAAAATTGGTAGAAGCCCAGGCAAAAGGCTCTCTCTTTATCAACTCTCACCCATGCATTTTGTCTGTACTAAGGACACAAACCTGTTTTATTACACTGATGTCTCCTTCTAATTTACAGTCATTATGTCATCCTTCACTAATCTATAGAACATCCATGAAGAAGTAAATGTCCCTATATCATTGTGGAATTTACTAAGGCAGCATAAATGAATAACGCCACCACCACAGAATAGAAATCTCACAAAGGCTCCCTTTAGCTTTTACTCACATGCTACACATTCAGATATAATTTTGGGGCACTTAAACAACCCTTTAGTCACAGTAGATCTCAGTTACATGATGTTTGCACTCAACACTGGATGTTATTTCCTCTTTGTTGTGAATGGTTTTCTGATTTCAATTATACTATTCCAAACCCATCTGCTTTGCATTGGCAGAGAAGCTAGATAACTTTCCCTCAAACCGTGACCTGTATTATTGAGGTTATTCCTTATTGGTGTCAATAAGGTTATGACCTAAAATTATATCTGTGGAACTATACCAGGTGCTCATTTTTCACATAGTGCAACGCAATAGAAACTTAAGCAGGGGTTACAAAACTTTCTGAGAAGTTACTCTTCAATAAAATAAGGCCTAAGACAGTCAAAGTGTATAAACAGCTTTAGTTGCACTCCTGCAATCAACAAAGTTGATCCTCATAGAGGATCTAAACTATGCAACCCATCGCTAAGCAGTAAGTTGCTTGACTATTCTCATAAATAGAAAAATTCGCACTAGGGCTTCTTTTCAGATTAGAAAACCCTCTATTTTATAATATTGGTACCAGCTCCCTTTAGATGCAAGGCATACTATATCAAGTCCATTGAAAAGCCATTCTTAATTTGTGTAACCTGGCGAAATAACATAACACCACCAGTGTCAGGCTTTCTTTATAGGCGTTAAGCCGCAACCTTGGGTTTTAATTCATTTGTTAATTTTAGGAAAATTTAACTTTTAATTATTATTAATATTTTCAATTGAAATTTACCGGATTCAAGGCCTAAAATTAGTATTTCATTAGGTTACAAAGCATTGAACCATTTGTTGGAATCCTAGAAATATTATTGCTTGCAGGTGCTTGGGCCCAGGATTTCAAAAAAAACTTTTGTAGCAGGAGAAGTAGTACACTCAACTAATCTATTAAATCATTTAGGGGAGCTAAAGCCACAACCAAATTTAAACTTAGATAGTAAAAATAAGATATATTTTATCACTTTTCTTTCTCCTAACAATCACTTTAGTCACTACAATTCAATTTGAACAGCAAATTTGGATTTCACACACAGGAAAGTTGGGCAACTTTAATAACAAAAATAATACAACATGGGCGAGCGTCGCAGCAAGTGGTGCGCTTAATGGTGCAACTAAGGGCAAGAAACGCCCTGGAGGGGGACCAGGAACCCAAGACGTAAAAAAATTGCAAACTCAGACACCGTCTGGGTTTATGGTATTTACTGTAAAGCATGTGCAATACATGTACATTCAATTAACCAACCTTTGTCAAAGGTGGAACATGGGATCAGACTCTTCCTTGGGGATGAGTCACTGACCCTGTGGGAGAAAACATGTGAGGCACAGCCCTCACTTTTCCCTCACGCGGTGTATGTAGCCACCAACAACATGGGCTGTGGCTGAATCAATATTGGTTTTAAAACAGCTGATGAAGCCGATGCCGCAGCAAAAATCTGAGTGGAAATTGCCCTCCCTGAGGGCAAAAAAATTGTGCGCACCGCGCACACCAGATGGAACAAAGCAAAAACTTTGTTCATCTCTTTTGACTCACTATCCACCAACCTTCCTCGTAAGGTAATTGAGGAGGAGCTCTGCAAAGGTCTCATGGCCTACGGAGAAATCCAACAACTCAGATTACAGCGATTTCACTTAATGCCTGACCTGTGCACGGGCAAAGCTATCACTGTAATCAACCCCTTCCCAGAAGTGGAAGAGGATTTATCCAGAATTCCCCATGCAGCAGAATTTTACTTCGCAGATGGGGGCCAGTCAGCTGCATTCCAAGTTACACCGGAACGTGCACCACCCATTTGCAACCACTGTGGCTCACTGGGCCACAAGGAACATGCATGCCCTGTAAAAGAGGGCTTAATGAAAAATGATTTTTGTGAAGAAGCTATGGACGAAGATAATGAAAACTTCGCCAAAATGACTGATGGCCACCACCCATTCCACTGGGGTGAAGATGGACTATACTCCATCGTGGACCCAGTTACAAGTAAAAAGCGTAAAGCAGCACAAAAAGCCCGCAAAAGAGCAGCGGCTGAAGTGGTGGCACACGCGGAATCCGCCATTAACCACGGACAAATTTGGGAGGATATTTCAGATATTCACCAAACCAACCAATCAGAACAATATACCCAGGTTGAAGTTTTCACAGTAACCAGACTGAGCCACAAAGCGTCATCAGTCATGCACATACTGAGGAACAATGCAACCGCAATTTGGGTGAAAATGCGGTGCAAAATGCAACAAAGTTGAACCTCAAAAATATAAAATCCAATCAACAACCCGCATCAAATCAACATGAGACCTGTGCAGGAAAAGTTGACGCAAATGCAAAAAACCGCAATTCCCTTGAATCATTAATCAGATCAAGGGAACCAACAATGGCAGTGAAATAGTTGGAGTACAGATGCGGAGCATGGCCAAAATGAGCTGCGGTGGGATAGGGCCAGAGGGTCCTCCCAACCACTCCTGAGGCGCCGCGGGCACCTCAGTATCAATAGGGATGTTAAACATTGCGGGAGCCAGGGCTCATACGTCCCAAGCCAAAAAGCTGGCATTCCTGCGAAAACCTCTTGTAGACATCTTATCCATCCAAGAAACCCACTGCCTACAAGGGGAAGAAGAATCCTGATCAACCAGGGTCGCACCATCACAATCAGTATGGACATCTCACTGTGGGGTGTTAGTCAAAAACAACAAAAAATTTAAAATTACAAATTCATCATCACACTTGCACGGTTGAGTCCTGGTAGCAACAATCACATGCCAAGATGAAATAATTTCGTTAGCATGCATCTATGCATTATGCACTGCAACTGAGAGAAAACAATTTTTTGAAAAAAATTTCTACTCTCACCCTCCCACCAGATATCATCATGTTAGGCGATTTCAACTGCTGGGATAACCCCAATACAGATTGATGGCCTAATCCCAGGGGATACCCACCTGGACACATTGAATATCGCACAATGAAGGCATCTCTTGGCTTACAGGATGCTCTTCCCCCAATTCACCAATCCTTCCCCACATGACAAGACCCAACATATGCAAGGGACTGCTCATATCAATGAGTCATATTGACCACATCCTCATCCCACAATCCCACCACTCAAGAATCTCCAAATTTACAACAAAAAGATCAATTTTTCTGATCACTGATTAGTTATGGTGCAGTTAGCGCCAATCCAATCCCACACACAGGTGTCGCCTTGGAGAAAGCTTCACCCAGAAAATATAAAATTGCCCAAGATATCTAACTGAGTTAAAACAAGGCTACAAACCCAGAATTCACAGCCTCATTCACTTTGGATCCCATTGGAACATGGGAAAATTTAAAAAAGATTTAATCAAAAAAACCTGACATATTGCATCACGCAAGTACACCTCGGACACAGCCACAATCAAGCGTACCTTGACAGAACTAGACCACCTGGAAATAAATACTCCGAGATCTGGCTATAGCCCTAATTGGGGACGCAAATGGGCAAAAATTTCGGCCCAACTTAACAATCTCATATTTGAGCACCAACACAGAAACAAAGTAATGAACAAAGGTAAGTTCATAAAGGAAGGCGAAACCTGTTTCACATACTTTTTCCACCAAATCCACTCCTGAGGAAACCAGCCCACATGCACACAGGTCCGCAAGACCAATGGCACCGTGGCAACTGACCCTGAGGAGGTCAAGGTGGAAGTACACCGCTATTACACTGAATTATATCAAGATATGCCAACAGATCCACAAAAATTAAATAATTGATTCAAACTGCCAAGATACAAAGTACACCATTAAATTACAATATACTATCCCTTATCACATGGGAGGAGCTTTGGGAAACAATTCGCGGTGCACCACGTAGGAAATGCCCAGGGCCTGATGGGATACCCTACGAATTTTACAAAAAATATTTTTAATAAATCGCCCCCCTCCTATTGGCGTAAATGAACCAGAGTTTGTTGGAAACACGCCTATTACCAGGAGGCCATGAATCCTACATTATAAACTTGTATAAAAAGGGTGACAAGTTGGACCTGGCCAACTGGCACCTAATTGCACTCTCCAACACTGACACAAAAATTCTAACAAAAATTCTAGCAGCTAGATTAGGCGCAATTGCATCTGACGTCCTATCACCCAACCAGTTTGGGTTTATACCAGGGCGTTCAATATGGAACAACATTCACCCTATTGCAAATATTTGCCAATCCAAAGCAACTGGTGCCCTGGTCTTCTTGGATCAGGAAAAGGCGTATGACCGTGTTAGCTGGCCATACCTAAAAGAATGTCTACATGCCTTCAAACTCCCACCAAGACTCATAAAATGGGCGATGCTTCTAACAGAATCTGCAACCATGGCTGTATGCGGCCCTGGATTCCTAACAAACAAGATTAAACCACACAGAGGGCTCAAACAAGGGGATCCCCTCATCCCACTGCTATAAAATTTCAGCTTTGACCCGCTCCTCCAAGTAACTGACTCACGTCTCATGGGGATAACCGCACAAGGACAACCAACAGTCAAGATACTGGCCTTTGCAGATGACTGCGTAGCAGGTGTAGCAAACAATGAAGATGCCCGACAGCTGGAACACACTCTAGAGGAATACTCCAAGGTGAGCAATGCATTGCTCAACAAAAGGAAGACATAAATCATCCTCTTAGGCAAATACACAAACAATTAGCCACAACATCAGAACCTCACACCAACACTCGAAGAAAAAAACCCAAATTATTTTACCCTTTGCAGCACCTCCCACCACCACTCCTGTCCGCCACCTTGGAATCTGGCTAGAATCAGGGGGATATGCTAATGAGACAATGGAAAGTAACCTGTTACAACGGGTATCCAAATGCGTAGCCTCCCTCAAGGGGAGAACCTCAGGACTAACAGGACGAGTTACAGTTGCTAACTCGCTCATCCTCCCAATACTGTGGTACCAGGCCCATGCGATAGCCTTCTCACCTACCTTTATAACCTCAATTTGCGCGCTTATCCAGGGCTGGCTGTGGCCTGGCTCTCAACCTCCTATACGGATGGAAACACTATTTGGCCCACGCTCAAGCGGAGGCATGGGACTAATAAATTTTGAGAGCCATGCCAATCACATCCTAGGTACCTGGTAAAGGAAATCCTTGCTTCAGACCTCCCGCAACAACATTGGTCCAGAGCAGCAAGGACTAACTTTGCACAGGCGCTCAAATTAATCAACCCACAAAGTCCACCCAGACTACTTTCATACCTTGCCAAGCACCCTACTGCAACAGGTCCGCATGGAACCTCCCCTAATTTCAAACTTATCCTCCAAACTATCTGCTGTATGGGATGGACCATAAAGAACATGGTTACTATACAGGGAAGGGGATGACCCAGCCCCCAATTCAAATTAAGAAACCCAGAAAACCACCCCCAGAGGAATATGCTCGCAACAACCCCAAGCATAGCTAGGATAGAATACCTAGATATGCTGGACATTCCCTATGATTTAATCACACAGAAAGCAATGTGGAAAATGACACACCACCCACTCTTACAGCCAAGGATAAGAGCAAACGCCTGGCGCTGTTTGAGAAGGACCTATAGGATGGCGGACCGCTCCAACTCCCTCCACAAAACATGTGCAGTATGTGGAGGGGAGAGATCCCTACATCACCGCCTAGAAACATGCCCCCCAACCAAAGCTATATGGCAGGAAGTCGCACGCCTGCTCAAGATTCAAAAAAATAGGAATTTTCGATATCAAAGATTATCTTTGCGCTCCAGATCGAGTCACCAATACCATCTACACTCCGCTCCCTAATAATACCCATTGCAATGTGGGCAATACACACAATTGCATTAGATGCGTTCAAGGGCACAGTCCCAACCATTCATGGGATTATTAACAGATTCCATGTCCACTTACTAGAGCATTTCCAAGCCTGGCTCTATGGATATATGAGACCAAGACAAAAAGCGCTC
Organism: Massospora cicadina; assembly: GCA_022478985.1. Classification (NCBI taxonomy): domain Eukaryota; kingdom Fungi; phylum Entomophthoromycota; class Entomophthoromycetes; order Entomophthorales; family Entomophthoraceae; genus Massospora; species Massospora cicadina. The sequence goes on along the minus strand of JAKSZP010009374.1, from coordinate 13,319 downwards.
ATAGAATCATGGTTCCCACTCTGGTTCATCCACACAAACCATTTCCTTCACACCTGCTCCATAGCAGGGGAAACCCCTCAGAGTAGTGCACCAACCCCCACCCCATACCTGGCAGTCCCGCTGGCAACAGGGGTAACTTGAGTACCCTGGGGTGCCCAATTTTATATTTCTTAGTTATTTTTTAGTTTCACATATATTTGGTAATGTCTGTCCCCTGGTCAGCTTACCTCGGTTAAATAAAAATCATTGATAGTATCCAACCATTCCAAGGAAAACTTGGATATCTCAGAGACACTTCAGTGCAGCCATTCACTCTATGGCTTCAATTTTCCGGGCTTGCAGTTTTAGTCCACTAGAGTTGATTACTAATCCTAGATATTCTAACTCTTTCTTGAAGAGGTGACACTTCCTCAGCTTTATATTCAGGTTAGCTGCGGATAGTCATTTAAAAACTTCCTCCAAGTGGTGAAAATGGTCAGTAAATGTCCTACTGGACAAATTTATATTGTACAAGTGCACCAAGGCGCATGACAACTTTAAGTCATTCAATATGGCGTCCATGGTCCTCTGGAACGTCGCAGGCGCATTGCATAGACCCTGTGGCATTATCGTTTGTTGATACCGCCCCTGAACAGTGATAATTGCGCATTTCCCTTGGTCCTCTCTTGGCAAATTGATTTGCCAATATCCAGATATTAGATCCATTGTGGAGAAATACTTTGCTTCTCACAATCAATCTAGAAAAATTATTAATTCATGGTAGTGGATACAACTTCTTTGTTATCTCATTCAGTTTTCAATAATTAATCATTACGCAATTAGAGACATCATTCTTCTTCACAATCAGGATTGGGCTCACCCAGAGACTCGATGATTTAACTAGAACCCCATGCTTCACTAGTTTGATGATTTTTTCCTCTACTACTGCTTTGGTCTCCTTTGACCATCAAATTGGTCTCATTCTTATTAGAAAATTTTCCTTGGCGCTGACTTTGTGAATTACATTTATCACAAATCCCAAATTGTGATCATCCTGGGCAACTACTTCTTGATACTTGTCAAATACTTTGAGCACCTCTTTCTGCTGTCTGTCTATCAGATCATTGAGTTACTCTTGATTGACTATTAGATTGACGCTTTTTATTACCCCTGACAGTAATCCCATTTTATTGAGGGTCCCAAAATCTTGAAGTTTCCTCAATTCAGCCATTGGGATTAGATGAACAAACATGATAATCTGATCCTTCTCAATCTTTATAAGTTTTTCACTCAAATTTTCCAGGAGAACTCAAATTTCTCCATGGCCTGGCACAATTATTCCAGGAGCCACCAATAAATCTACTCTGGACTTCTTCCAGGGGCTTCCAACTTCTCCATACAGCAGCTCAGGCATCTCCAATGTCAACCCCATGTTGAATATGATCTTTGATCCTAGCAGTATGGTTCTCAAACTATTGATCCTCAACAGAATTTTCCAATTTTTCGGGATTTCCGTTGGCATTTTCTCGTCACTTTTGTCCAACTAATTGGTAATGAATTGGACAATGCCATCATTGTAGATCAGATTGATGAAGTTATTCATTCTCGTCGGTGGAGCTACCCATCTTTCTGATAAACCAATGGTAACGGCTGACCCAATATGGTCAATGTATTGTCCTTGAGGTTACATTTAACTCCATACTTTTAAAGAAACTCTGTCCCAATTAGAAAATCATAATTTTGGTTGGCCAAAACTATTGCTGAGGCGGATACTCAATAAGTCATCCAATTTGGAGTGGTAGTATGCTATACGCTCAACAGGAGGTGGTGGTATTTGTCTCAGCTGTCCCATATTCTTTCTTGTGTTCCAAATCGGGTGATATTCTCATCTTCTCTACCATCTTGGTTGAGACAATATAATAGGCACTCCGCTAACAACTATTGCCCACACCTGTACTCAATTAACCAGTATATCTATATATGTACACTCAGAGTATTGTAAAATCATATTTACTGAGTTTATAGAGGCATTATTTGCCAAAATCAAGGGTTTGAATTATTTGCACAAATTGATCAGGAAGCAATTTCTTGATCACTCTAAGGGGGATAGACAGGTTTGCCTAATCTAATTTGACCTCAGTCAATATTTCCATGTTCTCCACAGATATAATCTTGTCTGCCAGTTATCATGCATATGGTGAGCAACTTCATTAGTTATTTCAGGGTTGATCCCTTTGCTCCAGATCTGGTTACTGCATTCACATCTAAATTGACCACTTGATATAGTTGATCCCGTGTGTCATCATCAACAAACAGATCACTCACATCAATTTTTTCATGTATGATATCAGGGAGAACGGGTTTTTCCACAGCTCTAAACTGTTCTCTTTCTAGGCCGTGGGCTCTTTTTCCAACTACTGTGAAGGTTTGGACTCTTTTGCCTGGACCACATTGATCTGTTCCTTGGACTTTTTGCAGTTAACAGCGAAGTGTCCGCTTCCTATACACTGGTAACAACGTTCTTCTTTCTTTTTGGTCCTCTTGAACCTTCAGGTTTACGTCCTGGCATGGTTTGATTATTGGACTCCTTAGCACCCTCAGTCCATTTTGTAGGATTTGAGTTTTTTACTAACTTGGTTTGAAACTTCTATCAAGGGCATCAAATGTATCTTTTAATATTTTCAAATGTTTCACCATCTGTAAGGTGGTAATCTTGGTAGCAAACATGGAATACATCATTAATGTAAATTACAATAGGGCCAAAGGACCACTTGCAATGCAATTTTATGCATCAAAATTATATAGCACTTTCACTCCAACCAAAATCTGCAATTATTGGTAGAATCAATTGGTGAAACTTGCTAAGGATTCACCCTTATTAAATTGGATTTCCACAAATGCTTGTTTGCACTTCAACATGCATGTGGAACTTCCAAATTCTTTCATGATGGCCGCCTTGGCCTCTGAGTATGACCAGCTGTCTCCCTCTAGATGGGGTAACACTAGGTTCTGACAATTGGTGTCTAAACAGGTCATCACTGACAAAGCCTTTTGACAATCACCGTAACTGAACATTGTCATGTTGAATAACTGTAAAAATGCGGGGGCGTTATCCTGATGCCAATGGGTAATTTCAGCGTAACTTTGTATTCTCCAAATTTTCTCTAGCCACTACTATTGGTTCGGCTACTCTACTAACTTGAGGAGTGATTTTGGGAGTCATCTTCAAAATGGCTTTGAATGCAATCAGCATATTTTGTGAAATAGTCGCCTTCCCAAATGGATTTCTTGGAGTTCTCTCTTTGGCGTCAGTCACCACATAGGGCTTACATTCACATTTATGAGTCTTCAACTCCACAACTTTCTTAATCAACCACTCTATATCTGCGCTGAATGACCATAATTTAACAAAATCCGCTTCATGTTCCATTTTCAAGGATAAAACTTTCTCAAACTAAATCTCCTCCATTTTTCTATAATGACGTTACTTTTCCTAGTAACTCATTTCTGAAATTAGTGACATTTTTGACTCCTTCCTTGATCTTGGTAACCCTTTCCTCCAAGGAAGCATATTCTTGATGATCCACAGAATTTAAGGCGTTCTTGTTGATGCTGCCAACTCCATCCAGAGTTTTCTTAACCTCATCCTTGTACAACATTTTGTCCTAGTATATCCTACTCAACTACAACCCCCTGTAGTGAGCACCAATTGTTAAATTTTAGGGGCTTCGCTGCTTGTTCACAAATATTAACCCTTAATTGATAACTGAACAGATTTGGTTTGTGCACCCTTTGCATTGTCTGATAATATATGATATACAATTGATAATTGTATGAAGACTATTATCTGTATTTGAATAGATCACTAGTTTCTGGTCCAACGCTTAGCTGGTATTACTCCTCAAAATACTTAAGATGTCCTCAGTAGGGATTTATTACCTTATCCGCCTAACTTGATCCACGCTCAGATCCCTAGTTTACGGCCTTTCCTCTGGTGTCACAAATACTTCAGCAATTCCCATCTCAGCTCAGCTTCTCTTCTTATGGATCCTCAATCTTTATTCTTTATCCTACCAAAGAGTTCCCAATTAAAGCACGCAGAAATATTTTCCTTGAGGATGAATAGAACTAAAATCAATAATGATTTATACTAAAGTCAAGTCTTTCTTATTAAGTGAATTATCAGGGGACTTTTTAGAGGGAATTAGGCACCCAACCCTTGGTTGGCGCCGCAGCCATGAAATGGCAGCAGTTGCCATTAAATTACCCTTAGTCATCTCATCAGCAATGGCCTTCCCCATCCTGGTTAGGATTTCTGTCATTAGACATCCTTGAGACTTAAAACGGAAAGAGTCAGAAAACGCATCCCTAACATTTTCTACTTGATTCCAGCGAACCAAACGTATTTGGCAAGCGACCTGCTTAGGTAATGAGACTTTTTACCCATTATGGTGGGTCATGAACCTTTCAATTGATCTGCTAGCTGCAGGCAGCATCGCTCACCTCACAACTTGCTCCTTAAATTTCAAATTTGGTCAGTGATGAAACTTGCCTAGTCCCAATTGGTACAACTGATAGTTAATCATTGATCAACTATCAGATGCCCCACCTCGTCAGCAACTCTGCACACAGAGATCTTAAGCATTCACCTGGATTAATCCTCAATGGATCTGACCCAGGCGAATTATCTAAAATCCCTAAAACACTAATAACCCATTATTGGGGTCAACTGATATCCAATTCACTTAGTAAGGGGAATTATTACCCTAGCAATCCATGGTAATCTAGATGGGTGGAAAGGTGGGCAAAAATCCCAACAAGGGGTGTTATATCTAACTTAGGGCTGCTGTTTGCTAATAGATATTTTAGGTCTGGGCTCCATAGGGTGCTAAAGTTTAATGCGGTTATATCAGGTAGAAAATGGTAGTAGTGTAGTGGAGAACTGGGTTGAGGAAAGGCCAATGAGAGGCAGCTTATTGAAAATGAATTGTGCTTGTTTTGTGAAGGTGATCTTTCCAAGAAATGAGAAGATGTGCCCACTGGAAGGGGGTCTGAGCGCAATAGTATCACATATTGATCGTATGATTAGCAATTTCAACTTCTTGGCAAAGGGCTCCAAGTTATGTCCTGGATAAGTTCACATTCCGTAGGTTGCATGATAGCTTCTGAAGCCACGTATGGATGGTTCAAACTAGCTTTGGCCTGTGAACAGTGTTAGAGAGGATCTGTTTGAGAGGTTTAAACCTGCTGTAAAGGTGGCCAAGTGTGTTGCACTATGAATAGCATGAGCACGCGTAATTATAATTTACAAAATAGATCCATGGGCAAGCCACAATGACCGCCACACAGGGGATAATCTCTATGTTGTGGGCCACAGCAAGTGAGGGGTTAAAGATCCCGGAAATGTGCGATCATTGTGTAAGGTAGTAGTAGAAGGGGACGCTAAAGTCCACAGGGAGTAAAGATCTAATTTCTATAATTCTGCAATGGAGCGCTAGTTTAAGTGATTCAGGGCCCATAATTTATAGAAGTTTAAAGAATATAACTCACAAAATCTCCTCAAAGCAAGAGAACATGTTTGAGATGCAAAGAGTTCTTAATTGGATACTAACTTTTAGGGCGGTGGCTTTGTTCTAGAGCTTCTTCAGTAACTTTTACATCAATGCATTAATCTTTTACAAATTCATAGATGTGGTATTAATTGGTAAGGCTTCCACAATTGTCACAAAATAATTGAATTAATTCTTAGTATAATATTTGATTGTCTTATGCCCTTAGTAAAGGAGAATTGTGTGGGTATAGTAGTGCAAGGAAGAGCTTTTTGCTTTCTGGTTTTACTCATTTATTTTTAGATTTAGCAATAATTGCTTTATGTGATCCAATTTGGTCAGCGTTGTGGAAACTACCACAAGTATACTAGTAATTAATAATTTACCTCTGAAAGGAACCACGCCAATATATAGACACTAAAAAATTTACAGTCACAAGTACAAAGTCTGGAATGTTAGTTGAACCCCATTATCTAATTAATCACCGCTTAAGAAACTACCAGTTGGTCAAGATGAATCCATCCACATTAGTTTGATACCTGCAGGATTATGCAATCTATATTTGTTAACTTCTAAGAGCTGAGTACTCTTGAAATGAGTATCAAATGTAAACTTCAATTGTGTGGTTTTCTTAAGCTCTCCAGTTAACTGAAAAGGATTTTTACATGTGCGTTGCATAAACTTTTGATAAAAATTAATTAATTGGGTTGGTAATAGTATGAAGAAAATTACACTAGTTGAGTTTCTTACAATTACGTTGAGTTGTTTATCCAATGCTAGACTAATGCTTGCCCTTCAAATTTTTGAAGGTATTTCTTGAATTCTAGGGAACTTCTCCCTCTGACTCTTCCTTCTGGTAGAGCTTAACTAAGTATTAGGTTCAGATGTTCTCTTTTTCTCTATTGATGCAGAGTCCGCGGAGATAGATATATACTGGACAATGGATATCAGATCCTTAAACTTTAATCCCAATCATAGAAATATACACTAATTTATGTTAGTCTAAATTAGTATAACTTCTATTGATCTGAAAGTTTCTTCTTTATTTGTTCAAATACAAGTGTTTTATAGGGATATTTGGCTCCCAACTCTTCTGTTGGCATCCCAAATGGAAATTGAGCCGTTGCTGATGAATTAACCCTCAAGAGTTGCATCTAACAATGATCATTCTCATTGGTCTAGTCAGATTCACCGTTGATTATAAATTTGACCTTCTGGGTTGAATCAAAGAACATATCACAATGCCTTTGCTCAACCCCAGCGTGTTACCCTAATAAGGTTAGCAACCTGCTTAGGTAATGAGATATTTTCCCATAAACAGCAGGTCACGTTACCTAAAAGGTTACTCACAAGTTGTTATCAGAGGCGTTGTCAAATGCTGAGCAACTAATAAATCCCTTAGTCAATTGGTAACAAACTCTGATTGACACCTAAAGTTATTTAAATTAACAATAATTAAATTGATAACAAAATAACTTTTTTATCATTAATGGATCAACTCTGACGAAATATTAGTACCTGGCGGGATAAAAACCTTATGGATTAATTAACGTTTGTTAGGGATAATTTACCAAACAATAGTTAACGTATGCAACAATAACTCCCACATCCACTAGAGGGCCTTGTCCCCTATTGGATAATCAGATTCATTAGAATCAATCAAGCTAATAATATGGCATATTAAAATCAACACATCCCCCACTTGACCAGATTAACAAGTGATGATGGATTTTTGGAGGCTGACGCCACTTTGTTTCCTAATTGAGTCCTCCACATAATTTAAATCTGATTTCTCCTAGTCCATATTCTTTTTTCTTGATGCATATCTGTGTAGTCCTTCTTCATAGCACAAATCCTTTTTGTGTCCTTCTGGATGCTGCCTCCTCAGAGAGTGGTTTCCATGGCCCCATGCTGTGCCAGACTATTTTGTTGCACTTGATGATATGTCAGTAAAGCCTATATTACCCCAGTTTGGGATTATACAACACTTCATCATTTTAAAGATATTTTTAGGAAGCTTCCCCCAATTCCTTGGTCCCTGTACTCCCCCAGGCTGGGCTCTCTGCTTTTGATCAGAGAAGATCTTCTTGTACTTCTTTTTCCTCAGGACTCCTTTCAGAAAATCCAGTTATAACCTGGGCTGATTCTGCCAAATGATATAAGGGAACACTGCCATATTCTTTTGGTTAAGGCAAAATAAAAATCCGTATCTTCATAATTATTTTTACATGTTTATATCTTTCTATTTTGTTTTTTATTCTATATCGTTTTTTATATTTCTTCTTTTTTGCAAATCGACTTAACCTATAAGTAGATTCAGAAGCTCATCTTTTTCCCCTAATCTGGTTCAGATGTTCTTTGAACTTAACTAGATATCATATTTCAGTGGTCTCATTTTAAGACTTTACCAACTACTTTGGTTCAGTGGTCTACTCTTTGGGACTTAACTAATACACCTGAAACTAAACCTATTGTTAGTAGGTTTAGTGGTCCCATAAAAACATTAAAGTTTTAATTTTTTATTCTTAGATCTAATACTTTAAGTATTTAGCATGGACCCTGTTCACTATATTACCATCAGTAATGTTCTTTGTTGTATAGACATCTGGCATCAACTTTAAATACATTGAATGGACCCAACCATAAAGCATCCAGCTTGTTTCTTCTTCTAAATCCATGAGTATCACAATAGGCTACCCTATCCCCCACATGGTTTCTTGTAGAGCTGGTCATTTCTTGTCATTAACATTTCTTGTTTTAATTTCTTTTTTTCAATGTGATATTGAAAGGTGTCATTGCAGTTTGATCATAGTATTTTCCAGTCAGGTTAGGTATTGCTCTTCACTCATCCCTGAAGCTGGTTCCACAGTAGAATACAAAATTGGTGGTAATGCTGTCAATAATCCATAAAAAGTTAAAACGGCGTTTTCCCTGTTGTTGTATGGTAACTGATACTGTACATGAAATTATGGAACTCATATAAGATCCATAAGCATAATTTTTCCTCGCTACAAATTTCACAACATCACAGCTATGGTTTGGCTAACTCTTTCTACCATTCCATTTATTTATGAGCAGTAGTGAATAGACACCACTAATTGGATTCCCATTTGTTCAGTCTAGGAATCACGTATGATGTAAATTTGGTTATGTTGTCAATTTTCAATACTTGTGGGCTCCCATTCTGGTACAATATTTGGTCCAGTATGAAATTTGCCATGCATGTAGCATCTATTATGCTCAAATCCTATTTCTCAACCTATCTAGTTAAATGATTTTATCGCAATTATTATGTACTTTACTCCCCCATTACTAACACTCAAGGGTCACAACCTCTATTGACACCATATGCCAAGTGAACCCAGGGCGTACTAGCCAGTATCCTGTCAATTTCTTATGTGACTTGCGGAGTTGACATTCCATGCAACGGGCCAGATAATCCAAGACATCATAGTTGATTGATTCCTAGTTATATTACTGGTGTATATGGTCCATGTTTTTCTTAGGCCACCATGGCTAAAAAGTTAGTGCACAGATTAAATGATTTCCGCACATTCTAAAAGATTATGGAATAAATACCATTATCTGTTAATTGACTTGATTATCTGCCGTTCTTCAATTTGGTATTTGCCATCACTTTCTTTAGTGCTGTTTGAACTTTGGGACTTATCCCCAATATTCCCTTTAATCATCCACTGGAATAATTCATCAGCTTATTTATATACAACTTTAATGGTAGGTAATCTTTTTTTGTCCATCAGCATTATGATGCGCTGCTCCTGCTCAGTGTATAATTTCAAAGTTGTAGAAGCAGTTTAAAGCCCATCAGACCATTTGCCCCTCTGGTTTCTTAAGATTATGCAACCAGCGTAGAGATGAGTGTTCAGTCACAACTTTAGTGTGTCCCATAAAATTAGACTCAAAAAATTTTGCAGGATTGAATCACCATGAGGCACTCACACTCTTTCATGTTAAAGTTTCTTTCAGCTGGCATCAGTGTACTACTCACATATGCCACCAGATGCTCTTCCCTGTCATCGTCTACTTGACTTAGAATGACGCTGATTGCCTTTTCTATGGCATCAGTCTGAATAATGTTTTTCCTGATTGAATTTGGGTATTTCAGCACATTACTAGTCATCAGGTATTTCCTTAGCTCATCAAACAATTCTCAGGTCGCTTCATTCCACACGAATTCTTGCTTTAAATCCTTCAATAGGTGTTATAATAGTTCAGCAATTCCAGCAAAATTTTTTAATGAACTGGTTAATGTAGACAACCATCCCATGAAAGACTTGTTTATCTTGAACATTCTATATGATGGAAATCAGCTCAAAACCCATTTTTTGCGTTTGCAGTTACAATTCACTGGATTCTAACACAAACTAAAATACTCAGGCTCTTTCTTGAAAAAATAACATTTTATTGGCTTGATATTCAAGTTTGCTGTCAGTAGGCGCTTGAACAATTCATCTAAGTGCTCCAGGTAATTATTGAATGTCCTGCTGAAAACATTGATATCATCAAGGTGTTTCAAAACGCAAGACAACTTTAAATCACATTAAGTAGAATCCATTGCCCTCTGGAATGTCATTAGCGTATTACAGGTTCCTGGGGCATTCTCATCATCTGGTATAATCCTCATGTGGTGAATATTGCACATTTCTCTTGATCCTTCTCTAGCAAGTCTATCTTCATATATCCTGAGATCAAGTTTATCACCAAAAATACTTGGCTTCCCCTTGCAATTGAGCGCTTCATTGATCCTCAGTAGCAAAAAAAAACATTCTTAGTGACTTTATTAATAGGCGGTAACCAATCACCATAGGATATTATCCTTTCTTTTTCTTCATGATAAGGATCAGATCCACTGTGGACTCAATGACTGAACGAGAAGCCCATGTTTAACCATTTTTCTTATTTCCTTACTAACTATTGCTTCAACAGCCTTAGACTGGCAGACAGGTTGCATTCTAATTGGTGGATATTACCAAGTGTCAACCTTAGGGATCACATCTTTAGCACATCTGAGGTTGTGGTTTTCCTGGTCAAATATCACCTATATTTAAAAATAATCTGAGAATCTCTTTTTTCTATTACTCTAATAAATCAGCCAGTTGCTCACAATCAGCCAACATGAATGATTTCAGTAACATCTGCTGGTACTTCTATTCTGTTAGCATTCCAAAAGCATGGAATTCCTTGATTTTTTTTTCTGGTGGGATTAAAGGCACAAATGCAATGACTTAATTTTTCTCTATTTTAATCGATTTTTCACCTAGATTGGCCATTAACACTCATATTATGCCATGGCCTGGCATTATAATCTCATTCTACCCATGGCTCTAGTCTCATTTATTCCATAGGGCGATAACTTAACCATATAATTGCTCTGAGATTTATTAGCATTTACCATGTGTTAACTAATATTTGTGTTCCCAGTGAAATGGTGATCATTGTTTTCTTCTATAATGGTATCCCATAGTTTTTGAGAACATTTTGTCATCTACCTTCTTTTTTGTCCAAACAACTTATATTGGATGAGAACAATGCCATCATTATATGAAATTTACAAAATCTTTCTTCTTTGTCAGCGGAGTTTCTCCTCTCTGGTAGTTTACTAAGAGCAGTGTTTTCTTAAAAAAATGTCTGGGTATTCTTCTCAGAATCACACTTGACACCATACTTTCTCAGGAAAACTGTCCCAATGAGTATGTCATAATTTTGCTATGTGATACTATGGCAGGTGCTGATACCACCGGTGGTCTAAACTAAAGCAGCAGTGCACTCTATGCTCCACAACAGATAATAGGATATTTGGTCTGGCAGTTCCATATCATTTATGGTGCTCTATAGATGGCAAGGTCTTCATTCATTTTACCAACTTGGTCTAAATGATATTTTTGAGTTCATCACTGTCAATTATTACGAGTACTCTTACTCAATTGACATTAAAGTCACCATACGTGCAATCAGAGTATTGTAATAAAGAGTTTACTAAGTGAATGGTAGCATTAAATGCCAAATCTAGAGTATGAATTAATTGCATGGATAAATCTATAAAGGATTCCTTAAGCAAGCTAATAGAGAAAGATAAATTTTTCTTTGTTAAATCTCATCTTTAGTAATTCTCTCAAGATTTCAGCATATATGATCTTTTCCACTAGCTGATGAGCGTATGGCCATGTAACTTCTTTATATGAATTTGGGTCAATCCCTTTTGCTTTTTCTCAGTTTTTGCATTTACTTCCAAATTAACTACCTGATAGAACGGATCAGCTATGTCTTCATCTACAAATAAATTAGGAATATCCAGGTTGCCATTCAATATATCATAGGGAACAGGTTTGATTGGAGCGATAGATTGCACCTTATCTAGACCGCGGGTCTTTTTCCTAAAGTTTGACCAGTTTTCTTCTCTTTAACTTGCACCAGAGTAGCTTGCTCCTTAGGATCCTTATACCAGCATTGTTCGACTACATGGTATTAAGAAATAATATGTTCACATTACCCAACCAAAATGATTATAATAAATCTGCTTATACATTAGGGGACAAGGCACTCTAGTGAATGTGGGAGTTATCCTTGCATACAGTAATTTCTGTTTGGTAAAATATTAATAGCAGACATTGATTATTCAGTTGGGTTTTTACCCTTTCAGGTACTAATTTTTTAATGAGGGTAAACCCCAACAATAAACAAGTGTTACAGTTATCAATTTCATTTTTGATAATTTAATAAACTTGTAAAAGTCTATCAGAGTTTGTTGCCAATTGACTAAGGGATTATTTAGTGGCTAGGCATTTTTGACGCCTCTGATAGCAACTATTGAGTTAACCTTTTATGTAATGCAACCTGCTGTTTATGGTTAAGACCTAATTATCTATGCAGATTTCTAAACTAATAAGGGTGATACACTGGGGATGAACAAAATCATTGGGACACATTAACTGATTTAACTAGAAGAGATTGCATTTCTGGTCAGTGGCAGAATCTGAACTAAACCAATGAGGAATATCATTGTTGAGTATGACCCTGGAGGATTAATTCATTGGTGACAGTTGCCATTTCTAATTAGGGTTCCAAAAAAAGAGTTTAGCACCAAATTCCTTTATAAATACTCTTGAAATTTCTAAATAAAGCAGATAAAGATATATTGGTCAATAAAGATACTTTCAGATTAAGTACTTTATTAATTTTGACATGTTTATTCTCTGAGACTAGAATTGGAAGGATAAGAGTTTCTTTGTCTATTTTATTATTATCTTTGCAGACTCTGCATGATGAGAAGGAAGAAGAACCTCAGAACTCAATCCTAGGATAAGTTCCACAGAAGATGAAAGAAGACTCTACCAATTTTCTAGAAGAATCCAACATTAAAACAAGCACCAATTTAGCATTGGACTTAATAATTACCTTGGCTAAAAGAAGCTCAATCAGAGTTATAGTCTTTTTCATATTACTGCACAATTCAATATACTATCAAAAATTCAGACAATGCATATACAAAGAAGATGTGCAGTTAATTAAAAGAGCTGAAGTGATCTACTATTAGAAAAGAGTAAACAGCTCCCAAAAATTTAGCAAGTTACTTATTCATTTATTATTTTTAATTGTAAAATTGCTTGATTTTATATATATAATATATATATACAGATGTTTTTTGTTTCTTTGTTTCTTTGTTCATCTCGTATATTCCTATATCATTCATCCAATTGCAATGAAATTTTGGCGATTGTTATGCACACAACCATGAAGGTTTCTAAATTAGTACAACCATTTTGTTTTTTT